>JASDQU010306417.1:48162-68058 GCA_032191745.1 Picea mariana | reverse complement strand
CTCATCAAAGACAATGCATATTATATTACATAAATCATCAATCAATCAATCCTTTGACATCAATCAATCACTTGACATCAATAAATGACATCAATCAATCAAACCATTGGCATCAATGACAACATGATCCAACAACGACAACGACCATAGCATAGGTCCACTTGAGACCTAGTAATAGTTTATAATCAAGAGGTGCATATATTACCTCTACCTCCACCTCTATCGTCTTCCCACGTAACTGGACCAGAAAGGCAGGGAGAATACCATGAGGGTGGAAGGAATGACTGACAAATGCAACCAACATGTTCGACGACTTGGAAAGGGTCAGAGAACCGAGAGCTTTCCAATAGACCAGGGACATCATGTAGGTGGCAACACCTTCATCAATGATTGCTCGTTTGATAGTATACTTGGAATACTCCACGTGGATTTGGAAAGACACATGGTAGGGTAAGTGAGGCTTCACATCCATGACATCAAACCTGATGACCTTCAAGCCACTAGGTTCTAGAGCTCCTAAGGTAGAGAGTAAGGCATTCCTCTGTGATGGACACATTTGGAGTACCTCCAAAGGCGACATCTCACAAGGGGTTTGGCCCCGATCCCCAACAATAGAGTATTTCTGGGAGACTCTTGCATTAGGGTTGTGAGTAGAGAGATTGAGTACTCCTTTCGGAATGTGAGGCGATGGCTCTGGTTTCTCAATCTGTAGGTTCATCTTTGGAGGGGGAGGAGGATATTCTAGACCGATACTAGCTTTTGAAGAGCTATAATCTCAAGAACGGGTGGCTATATCAATTTTTGCGTTGACCATATAGATACAAACATGGTCGCCATATTGTGATGGTGGGTTTTGACCTCCATTGGGTGCATTTACAGCATTTGAACAGCTTGAGGCTAAGTACTAGTTGTGTGGGAATGGATTCATCGGCACAACGGGTGGTAGATTTAAAAGTCTCACAGATTCTACGAATTTGGGGCATAAATGTGTAAGGTGGTCATCGATACAAAGTTTACAAGGAAACTTCACCTTACGTTTCTCTTTCTTTCCCTCTCCAACATTATCATTTTGCTTCCCATTATTATCTTTGTCCTTGGGTTTGTTACCATTTCTCCCACCCTTACGATTGTTTCGACCTTTCCTTTTATTCCCATCTGGTTGTTGGTCACCATTTGGGTTTTTCAACAATTGCATGGAATGTACATCCATCGATTGGGTGGGTTTGGAGGATCTTGACGAAGCTGATCCTTTGGTAGACTTCGTTGTTGAGTCTGCAGGCTTTACATTGGCAGACCCTACAATGCCATCAACATGAGGTCCAATTTTTTTCCTAGGATCGTAATTTGACCGCGGTGCTTCTAGAAGAAGGTGATATAAATTCCTAGAATGAGCATATATTAAATCTAATTGTTGGGCTCTAAAGATTGCTTCTTCCTCATTGGAGGCCCTGAAAGTAGCAATGTCCTTTGATATAGGAGGGTGAAATAATTTAGGAACCATTCTACAAGAAAGGATGGGGGTATAGGAGTCTTAATCAATCGCCTCCATCTATGCTACTCCTAGATATGATCCAAGATATGCGTGGTGTGTCCTGGCGTAAAGTCGACAAAATTTCGAGGTTAGCATCATAATGAATGGGAAATTGAAAGTGGTTGCGAAATTCCACCACTAACTGATTAAATGATCCATATGTACCCCTAGGTAGCTCAATATACCATTGCGAAGCAACTCCTATGAGAATGCATTGAAACAATCGTAATCTAATAGAATCATGGTTCGGGGAATTCGATGAGCACCAAAGGTGAAAGGTAGTGACGTGTTCACCAGGGTCCTCTCCATTATTACCCTCAAACTTTGGAATGTCTGAAGAAAGTTTGGTGGGGATGGGGGCCCATGTGGGATCATGACGCATTGGGTCATTCATTAACTTAGACAAGTCTGGCAGATTGAGCATGGCCAGAAAAGGGAGACAGGGTTGCGACATTTGGCCCCATCCTCTCGTGAAAGATCATGTGTTGGGAACTACATTCCATCCAGGATTTTGGTAAGTACCAAAGACCTGTCTAGAATTATAAGGCCCTCCTCTGAGCTGATTCATATAAGGTGGGTTGGGCATCATTCCAGCAGGAATGTTCTGATAAGGATTGTGAAAATTTCCCCCAGCCGGATTAGATCCAGGCTGGGGGTTATGAAAACTACCCCCAAATGGATTAGATCTAGGTTTGGGGTTTCCCAAAATGTAAGACTTCCCTCCTATAGGTGGGAACCCAGAGGATTGAAGTGGATTCATCATGCCAAAAGTATTGTTCGGAATTGGCACTGAGGGGGTAGGGATATAGGGAGAAACTTGTCCGTCAACTGGGTTTTTCCATCTAGCCGTAGAAGGATTAGACCTGAGGTTAAGAATAGGGACACTTCTTACATTAGGATTCATTTGGGGAATATGAGAACCACCAAACGGGAAAGGAGTGTAAGGAGGTGTAGTGCCCCTAAGTCCAAAGCTAGCGTTAGGGCCAACAACTGGGATGGCAATCGAAAATTGCAAAGTGAAGTTAGGCATACCATACAAAAATGGACTAGAATCCATAGGGATGGAATGAACATTGTAACTCGACGAGTGGTCGAAACCCCCAAAAGGGTTTGAGGCAAGAGATGATGCATTAACTACAGGCCAAGCCATAGTACTGGTGTAAGTCTCTGAATCTACAACTATAGTGGATGCATGAGTCAAAGGGGTGTTATTAACTATAGTGGTTATGGGAGTCGAAGAACTCCCACTATTCTGAAGACTGGACTCAGCACTCATCCTTGTGGAACCACAAGTCTAAAAGGTGGATGTATGTGTACCATGCCCAATAACTCTATTCCTTTTAGAAGGCAAGAATTCAAAAACCGGTGGTAACTGTAACAATCGACGGGACCGACGAGGAAGCTAGTCTAACTCCATGATGGCTTATGACTCTACAAAATAAAAATATATCCGAAGGCCAACTAGTAGTCAAAGAGCATACCAAAAAGTCAAACAACCAATATGCATGCAAATGGGCTAAAGTGGCTGAGTGGCTTCCCTCACTAAAGAAGGTATGTCTCATCTAAGAGGGACCTTAGACTCCCTACTAAGGTTTGGAGGTAACAAAATCAGTTATAAGGGCCCTCATGGGCTTAACAACTAGTCGGTCAGATCCCCCCCGGAGAGGTAATCCTCCATAAAGTTTGTGTGTTTTCCTAACCCTATCTGACCCAGGTTACAAGTAGAATAACCCTTGCAAGTAACCTATGAGATACCTAAGTTAAGAAACTAATAAACCACTATATAATCGATGCACAGGAGAGCAGTCATAATTCCGGATCACTGTATGGGCAGGGTAGCAAAGCCTGAAACCTTGAAAGCACTACCTCTCACATAGGTATGGGTACTAGCAAGATCCCCAAATATGAATAAATCCACATAAATATCTCTAACGCTAGGTGAGTATCCAGTGGTTATCCCTTCAAATAACTTCGTGCGACCTCATGATTAACTCTGGTGTGAGCGGAGCCTCCTGATCTTACCAATTATACAATGGACTTCTCAAATCTCTGTCTCAGACACATATGTTTATTTAATTACCTTGGAGAATTTTACTCACAAAATCCTATTCCAAGGTACTAAATCCTAGACTAGTTTGTGCACCCTAAAAATAAAATCGTTACTAATCAATTTTAGTTTAAAGCATAAATTTTATTGGATGTGATTACTCAAAAGGATATGGAGGTGAAACTCATGATGTTATGACTCTGGAAGAAAATGAATATGAATATAATGCAAAGTCTATCTTTAACTTTTCAATGAACGAAATGCTAATAAAAATAGTGCAATTTTCAATTTCAACTCTGCAATTCAGAAGTAAAATGCAATCTTTCACTAAATGCACTATGCTAATGATAAAGGTTCAAAGACAAAAATGCTAACCAAAGCAAAATGCCTATTTTTTTTGGTATTTTTAATATATTGAAGAGACAATGCATGCACTGAAAATAAACCTGATATATAAATTCTACTATGTATAAACGAAATAACTCAAGTAGAATACCAAGCAGCCAAGCAAACAACCCAAGGTTCAAGGAAAAATAAAAAATGAAAAACAAAGAGAAAGACTACGCCCAAAAATTTAACTCCCAACAGGTTTCATGTCAACCCAGAGAAGCTCAACAGGCACTATAGAGACCTAAGAAGGCTCAACAAATGTGAAATCCCACCCAACAGTCACTAAACCAAGCGAACAAGCAGGGGAAAGTGGTATACGCGACTGTACAAAAGAATAGAGTGTATATACACATCCTGCAGTGAGACAACAAGCATGTATACATGACTATCAAGGCAAAAAGAGCGTATAGGCTTTAAAATAAGGCCAGGCAAGGGCAGGAAGGCTGAAAAACTAGACCCAGAGTGAACATAATCTGTCAAGCAGTGATATGACAAGAAACACAAAGGAAAAAGAGAAATGTAAGAAGAAAAAGTACTTCAAGCCTTAGAAGGAATATCTCTCCCTAGTGGAGTCGCCAATTCTGTTATGAGGGAAAAAATCTCTATGGCCAAGGGTAAACCGCAACAGACAGGTATGATTGCAGAAATCAACTCAATTCCATTGTACATTATATAAACTAATGTGCAAGATAAGAAAGAGGCCTACCTCAATCCAAAGTTTGATGATGTTCCACCGTTGAGCACTTCGACCCAAAGCTTTATACATGCAATAAGTTCTTAATAAATGAGCATAGCAATTACATGGTGATAGTATAAAGGGGTTAGCACATCAGATAACATAATCCATTAATAAACATTACAAACATGCCCATGGATAAAAATCATATATTTGCACGATCCCAATAGGACGGGAAAGGAATATTTCTATTAATAATTGATCAGCAAAAGTGACAACATTACAGACTTCCGTGTCGGCACGGTTTGAAACCAAGGAACCAAGTTCCTTCCAACTAGGCCTCCACCACTTCAATCCTCCACCAAAGGCAAGCTCATAGGAGAGAGACAATGCAGTTCTCTCAACAATAGGGAAAGAGCTTGGGGGCTGAACACTGTGTTCAGACTTGAGGGACAAAGGGATGCAGACTCAATCTAAAGTAATTTCTCCAAAGTAACTTTGCTCTCAAAGTTGAATTCTTTCTCCTCTTTTCCATAGCTTGGAATTGTGTTTTTATAGACTTCAGAATGCAACTGAAGGGCCGAGTTGGAACGTTTCCAGTATATGGAAGGCCAAGGATCAAAGATCTCCTGTCGTGACATGGAAAACTGACTTCATTTTTTTTAATTTTCTAGCACAAATCTCGATGTACGCGGGTTGTAGTGGAGAAACTAGTGTATAAACATCTTGTATAGTAGATAGGGATTGTATATGTGGAAAAATGTATATTTTTGGCTCTGGATTCATCAAAAAGGGATGACAAGTCTGCATATGGAAATGGAAAAAGGCCCTCTGTGCAAGATATCGATGGTGAGGCGAATCTTGCTATAACAAAAATTTAAACCAAAATCTCCCACTAAGACCCTAGAGAGACTCGTCAATGGAGTTGCCAATTCTGCTAGTTGGGAAAATCCCCCTATTACTATACTGGGTCAAGGTACACGCAGAGCACTGAATTCCCTTAAAATACAATCCTATTCCTAAGTTATCCCAATACTACTCGAACTGAAAGACAAGAGAGAGGAAAGAAATAGGTGTACCTTTGATCCTAATGTCTAGTGTAGATCTCCTTCACCTTTGTATCTTCCTAGGCTATGGGTCTCCTCCCAAGGCTAACCTGCAAGAACACTTAGGAAAAAAATGCTACAATCATACAATCTCTACTTGTTACTTCCACTATTTAGATATAGACATAGATGCATTAATCAATAAAGATATAAAGACACAATGTATTGGGACATGAAATAATTCTTTTATCCAAAATGAAGATTAGAAAGATTACAATGTTATTATCGGCAAAACGCTTAGTGAACCTGGTCTAGGCTCTGCTAATGTTGCTCCAAGTGAATCATTCCCATACTTTCCTCTCACAACCAACTGATCTCTTTGAGAAAAGGGAAAGGGTTGTATAAGGAGAAAGAGCTAGAGGGGGAATGCTGAGGCCAAATCTCAGAAAGGGATGCAAAACTTGGGCTAAAAGGGGAAGGGATTTGGCAGAGTTTCTCTATTATATTTCTTGATGTTGTAAATGAGACCCCAATACCTCTTTTTATATGAAAAAAATATAGTTAATCGGTTTGGGGACGGGATACAAGGGGTAAAATGGTTGGGAAACTGACTATAGATCGTAAAATCCATCGAATTCCTTGCAAATTTATATATTTTTGTAATTTTGGAGATAAACGCGAGTTGTCTAACATTCATCTCACGTATGTACACAAGATAACTAGTATGCATCTCGCATGTGTACGTGGGATGTACTACAGCAGGGTGCGTACATGTTCCAAAAAATGTCTTTTTAAGAGAGAGTCTCAACATTAATTTGGAAAATTGTGCAAGTGGAAAGGCCAATGCCATTTATGCATAGGTAGGGAATTTTTGGGCTACAACAATAGGGCACATGGGAAACAAGCTCTTTCTCTCTCTATTGTTGGCTTCTCTTGTCCTAATCTCCCATTTATTCTGCCACATCCTCATCTTCCATGAATAGGACCAAATTAATGGAAATGACCTTACTGCTCTTGATCATCAACTTGGCCAGCCTCTATATAGATTCAATCCTCTACCACTCCCTCAGTTCTCTTGCTTACATCTCCTTCTCCTCAGGCCACTCTCCTTTCTTCAATATATCATTCTCACAATCATTGTCACCATAATAAATGACGTCAATTCACTTATAGATCACATACCTAGACCTCCTATTTTTCTCCTTGGGGGGCTTATCGAATAGATCTTTAAAGCTAGGGAGGAATTTCTCAGTCACACTTGAACAATTAATTGTTGGAAGATGACATGTTACAATCGTCCAACAACCAATTGTACAAGTGTGGTTGGGAAATTCCTCCCCATCATCAAAGAGCTATTTGATAAACCTCACAAGGCGAAGAAGATGAGGTATATGTATGCTATCTACACGTGAATTGAAACCATTTATTATGGCGACAATGATGATGAGAACAATATCTTAGATAAATTTGAGTAGCCCACAAACATCCCGCATAGGAGGAGATGCAGGCTAGAGCACTGAGGGAGTGGTAGAGGATTGAGTCTATCTAGAGGTAGGATAGGTTGAAAATCAAGAGAGGGGATGTCATTGCGCTAAGCCGGTCCTATTCAAGGAAGATGATGATTTGACAAAAGAAATGAGAGAGTAGGACAAAGCAAACCAACAATAGAGACATTGAGAGTTTGTTGCCCATGTTCCCCTTTTGGATGAGAAAGACATCGAGTGCATGGTTGTGGAGAAGAAAAAACATGATGAACTTATTAGTATGTACATGGGTGAGGATATCATGGAGGAGTAGGATGAGGCCAAGGAAATGCTTAATATTTAGTGATAAGACATGCTGAAAAATCTTATGAATCATCGATTGTTTTTCCAAATGTTCTTCTTAACTTCTATTAAATATACAATATGGATATTAGGTCAATCCTGAGGATAACATAATGTTATAATTAAGACATCCACTAGGGTCCTTTCTCGCTGAACAGGGAAAAGGGGCACTGGAAAGATCCAATCGTAGAGCTTGGAAGTCCTAATTATGCCAAAGTAGGGGCCAAGATGACATACTTGGAAGGTGTTTATCTAAAAGATTGTTTTACGGTCTTAAGTTGAACCTCACGAGAATATGAATCTCCCTTTGTTTTTATAGAGATGGTACTCCTTTTTTTTCTTATAAAATTATAAACAAAAATAAAACAAAATCTAAGAAGGCCCAGACTTTGAAAAATATAACATTCACATTCAGAACAATACTTGGGACCAAGTATCTTTAAAAGTCGACCATATATACAATATTTTACAAAGTAGATAAATAAAATGAGTATGATAAATAAGAGGTTGACATTTCCATCACAACATTCATCAAGACAGTAAACAGTATCCATGGTAAAGAGATAAGAAAGATGATGTGCATATATAAGACAAATTTAAATGATCATTCCATTAGGCACTAGAAATATTATGATGGATAAAACATTTGGAAACTCAAGTTTCAAATAAAAGTCTTTCAAAATACAATAACGTAGTATCCCAATTAGTTCTCTTGGAGTCTCAAAAAATAATATAAGTCTTTAAATACAAAGTAAATGTTTTTAAAGAAAACATTTGCATTCACCCTTCAAAGAGCACTGGGATTGAGATCCCATGGACCATAAATTGAAAAGACTGTGATGGAAAATTCTCATAACCATTTATTTGATTATATATATTTATTTATAGGTGCATGTTGTGGTTGAGGTGGCATAACCGTTGCAACTGTTTCTTGATTTTCCGGTTCGGTAATTTTGATTAATGCCTTTTTCAACCACTCCTCGATATACTCCCTTAAATGTGCTATAGTAATTTCATGCTTAGTTTTAATTTCAAATAATTGATTTTCAAATTCTATTAGATCCATCTTCGATTGATGCAGCATGTCATCAACTTCATCATCCCTGTTGATATACTGTACTAACAATTTTTCAACTTCTTCTCCAGAAAAGTCTATTGTTTTGGTAAATTCATTTTCCCAAGAAAATTTTAATGCATTAAGTTGTCCCATTAAAGATTCTTTTGATAAAATCATGGCATCCATCAATAAATTGGGACCATCTAGTTCATTCGTAACATCCACAAGTTTAAGAAACAAATAACTTTTTTTTTTTTCAAAACATTAGTCTCATTTATCATTTCTTTCAAATCTTTAATTCTTCTCAGCCAACACACATTGATTTGTTTCATTTGGTAAGTTGAAGGATTTTTTATTTTCTTTTCTATGAGCTTGACTTAAGCTCGAGACTTTAGCTAAGAATGTATTCACAACTTCTCTATAAAATCCTTCATCATTTTCTAGGTCCTTTTGGAGGTATTCCTTGAAATTTTGTATTCTTGATTAAAAGCTAGCAATAATTAAATGAGAAAGCTCCCAAATTTCTTGAATTATATAAATTCTCTTCTATATGGAATCACCAACATATTTTCTTATTGCTTGTAATAAAATTGACAAGCCTTTATATTTATTGCTTATTTCTGGGACATTCTCTAACACAAACACATGTTGGATTGAATTCAAAGGTTCAAGAAACAATGGTCTTGGTATCAAGGCAACTTCTAACTTTTTTGTCCTTTTTTTCAACTTGGAATTTTATTTTTCCACATTATCAATAGATTTCTTTAAATCTTCTCCATTTGCTCCGTGGAACAATGCAATTTTTGATGGTGCAACTCCATCCAAATCAATTGAAGACTTCCATATTTCTGATGACCTCTTATTTTTAGTATTGACTTTTTCCAATAACAATTTTTTGTACTCACGATTGTAGGTCGCATGGTGAAAAGTAACAGATTCCTCAAATATTTTAGGTTCCTGAGTTTCAGGTATGCTTGTGGACTCTCCTGTATTCCAGGTATGCTTAACCTTGTTGTTGGTGTATTTCATTTCCTTTTAACATAAGTATATGCAATATGAGATTCCTCAATATTTTTTCTTGGTGGGTATTTATCACCACCATTTTATAACCCTCCAACTGATGCTTTTATCATCTCCATACCATTGGTTCTATTCTTTGTTCTTGGTGGAGTACTCTTTTGGGACGTTGTTAGTGAATTAGGGTTTTTATCTGTCACTTCCTTTCCATTTTTTCTGTGACCTTCATTGGTATTATTTATCTCTTCCATGTCGTATAAAACTTGGTATGCCATGATTTCATAGAGATATAGATTATTTCTGCCACCCTCCTGTAATTTTTCAACTTTAGTGAAATATGAAGAGTACCCAATCAATTCCATGTGTGCAGTGAATTTGTTATCTTGGTCAAAACCCTTAACAAATTTGGCTTCTTTTAATCCTAGTTTTTCATGATGTCTTGCCAATTCATTGATATGGGTTATGTTCTTTACAATGAATTTCCCAACTTTTCATGGTAGGGGTATGAATTGATTTTTCCTCTTATCATATAAGAAATGGTCCCAAGTCTTCTACTGCTTGCACATTTCCTCAACAAAGAGTCTATCTGATACATAGAATGGGACAAGAAAAGACTTATATTCACTACCAAACAACATGATAATAATAAATTCTTTAGAAGTTTCATAAGCTCCTTTCCCAGAGAGAAAGGTGGTCGCTTCAAGAGACAATCTTGATGTACTATGACCAAAAATCAACCTTTTAAATTATGAAATGAAATTGTTATGAATCGGGTAAAAAATCTATTGAGATTTATGTCTGTACAGAACCGAGTACCATGTATAAAATAGTTCCAACTTAAAATCAACATGCTTTTCCCTCGACAAGTATTTAAGAACATGGCCATAAGAAATGGCAAAGATGTGGTAAGAAGTGATATAAAACTTTTGAGTCTTTTTAAGGTTACTCAATTGGAAAGAAACTTCACTTGAAATAAGATAACCCCAATCTATAATATATTTTTCATGCAAAGCATAATGCAAGGCATATATGTCATTTCTTGGTACAAACACAGTAGATTCCAGACCAACAATGTGGTTGAACAACCATGCAAATTCTCTGTATGGGTATTTTAGTGAGGTTAACTCAATCTTGGAAGCATCGAAGTTACTGCTCGGGTCCTCCAAGTAATTTCTTTGAAACCTCTCCTCTCCTTTATGTTGCTTCATAAATTCGTCAACCTCTTCATTTTTGAATCGAAAGGTAGGTGTAGGGGGTCATAGCATTCCAGAGAATGCTGAAAGAACTAGAGAAATGGGTTGATGTCCTTGCAATTGAATTATTCTTTTCTCGGAATTGAACTTATCTTCTCACCATTGAACAATTTATTTGAAGTATGTCACTTCTGGAACACAACCTACTAATGATATTTCTGAGGTCCAAATTAAGTTCATTTTCTTCTCGGTCAGAGAAAGAGTCTTGTAGTATTGGATTCTCTGGACCACTGGAACTCTCGATCCTCGGGCCCAAGTGTGTTTATGTATCTATGCAATACAACTCTTTCTTCCTACTTGACATTCTTTTTCTACTTTTGGCTTTGACAATAGGTGGAGCTACTGTCGATATTTATAGCTTGGCATATTTATTTTTACTTAATTTCATCATGTATTGTCTTGATAGTTCAATCAATCATAAATCTTGCTGTTAATATTGTCGACTTACATAAGATTTGAATTTATTGCAAGGTTTAATGAATGTTTCATGAATTTAATAACGACATTATGCTTACACACATTGTTGTTGATGTGGCGGGGACAATAAATGTGATGTGAATTGGTGATGTGATGTCATGGTAGATAAAAAAATGTTAAGTATGAGAGTGTAAAATGAGGAATGGAAAGTGAAAATTGTATAATGTGGACCTGCAGACCTATGAATATGAATATGATGAAGGGTAAGGAGGTCCACACCAAAACTAAAAATATGGTTGAGTATCGGAAAAATTCATTTTGTGGATCGAATAAGTAAAAGATGTGTTTTGGAGAATACATGACTTCAGACTTGCGAACCTAGAGACTGGAAGAAGGTTATTGTATGGTAAGTGGTTCTGCATCCACTTTTTATGAAAATTGACTAGTGTTTAAAAACTGAAAAATTTACAATTTGGGAAACAAAAATGTAAGAAGTGAATTTTTGGGAACGCGGTGTTGCATAAATCAGACTTGTAGACTTGGAGACTCAAGAAAATTTTATGGATGATATGTGGCTCCGCATCCGAATTTCAAGAAAATGACTAAGTATGAAAAAGGTGAAAAGTGCATTATGGAGGATGTAGAAACAAAAAGTGCAAAATTTAGAACGTGAGATTATGGACCTGCGGACCTACAAACATGCAGATCCAAGACTTTTTCTACCCCCACTTCGCATTACTTGAAAATTGGCTAAGTGTTGGAAAAATTTTGATAAAAGAGAAAAACAAAATAAAGGAAAACAACAAAGGAAAAGAAAAAGAAAAATCCTATGGGTGGTTAAATGAAAACACCAATTTGATCACGATTGTGGATCAACAGAAGGGAACAAAGTTGATGTGGTCAGTTCCACAGGAAAGGGCCCCAATTATAGATACTTTGGGGATATGAAAACACTCTTAATCCTCAAAGAGCTATTCGATAAGCCCCCTCAAGGTGAAGAAGAGGAGGTGTAGGTATGCAATTTGTTATAACTTTGTAAATTTATTTTGGATGAGGAAAACAAATCACAAAGGTAACCACAAACCAAATTGAGACTGGAAGCTAGCCCTTCCCACCTAGAGAAGGCTCTCTCTTTCAAATAAATCACTGAAAGGATTGATTTGGTTTAACTCAAAGGTTAGATATCAGGTTTAAAGTTAATTTAAGGGATTGGTGGGAGAGAATATGAAAGGTCCATTAGGAAATGGAGTCATGAATGAGAGATCAATGGTAATGTGATGGAAACTTGGTTAATTGAAAACTAATTACTCAGAGTAAATATAGAAAAGTCCCCTTTATACAATTAAATGTCATTGTAGATGAAAATTAAAGATAAGACAAAATACCCCTTGGGGAATCTATCAAGGATGAATCCCAGGGTGATTGTAGTAGAGAAGAATTTGGAAAATATATGCAACAGAGCACTGACTTCAGATGAATTATGTCACATATACCTCTATGAACATTAAAGAATAAATAATGTTACAAATTAACTAAATCAATAAGAAAACATAAATATTAGAAGCACAAGCATAAAGAAGAGATAGTCACATGAATCTCTGATATAATCTTTCAGGTACTTCTGGTCCAAAAATTTCATTAATATCCAAAAAGTTTACAATATGCAGTCAATAAACTCTCATACACTCACCAGCCCCTTTGGATCTATATCCTCATTCAATATATAGAAAAATATCATATTCTATCCTAAGGGGTTCAAAATCCATCTTTTTCCAAAGATATAGAGTAGTTACAATGCTTTAGGATAAGATATTTGCAAAATATGTCCATATCCTATTATCTAGGATTTGATCTTTGAATCACTTAAAATGGGATAAATGAAGAGAAAATCATGGGATTTGAGAGAACAATATTTAAGCTTCAATATACAAATAAATTTGGGCTCAACCTTACTGATTTGTAGGTCCATCAAGTCGAATTTAAAAAAATTCTAGAACTTTGTCAACAAATCTAGCTAGGCGAAATTATGGAAAATATGCCTCAAATATAATTTCATATATTCCAAGTCATGACACCTATGTAAAACCTAATAGAGGTTTTTTTTATTGGTTTGGTTCTTGAAAGAAACCTCTTTCGGTTTTCAAAAATTCTTCTCCATCTTCTTGAAATGCCTAAAGATGATGACTAAAACAAGAAAACATTAAATGCTTAAATCTAGAAAAATGGGTTGTAACTATTCATTCAAATATCCCAAACTATGACACCTTTTTAAAATATGAGAGAGGTTTTTGTTATTGGGTCCGTTATTGAAAACTACATCTCTGGGGTTTTAAAAAATCCTCTCCATTTGGTCAGAAAGCAATCTTGAAGTTTACCACTAAAACAGTCATTTGCGCAGCGTGCCCTGCAGCCTGTGCGCACTAGATTTCTTTTCATACTTTTCCCACTTGTTTTATATTTGAATGATAGATTATTAGTGAGTAATGGTAATATTCATTATGATGATAGGTGGCCTTAGAACCTATGCAATCTCTTTCAAAACATCATTACCTTTACAAATCTTCAAAACCCTAATGTGTCTCAATATTGAAAAAATGAAGCTACACTACCTTCAACTTATAGAGTTGCTTTTGTTTATGCATCCATAGCAGTTATTTCATCATCATCCCACTGATTAAAATTTGGCAAGAAAAAAATCAAGATGCTTCCCCAAAACATCACTAAGACAGTTGTGAAGCATGCCTTGATGCACAACTGTAAATTCTACTTTTTACCGCTCATGACCAAATGCAACATGCTTCAAAATAATATATAGGTGGAAATATGATATTCCCAATGAAAAAACCTACCCTAGCTCAAAATATTGTACCCTTGTACCTTTTAACCAAATGTGCAACACTAAGAGGTTGTGCAGCGATTTGAGCAACGATTTAACCAATTGATGATGTCTCATGCCAATAGGAGATTTGATCACATGAGAAGGTTGTACATGATATGACTTGAATCTAACTATCCTTGAATGACTCACATGACCTCTATTAACGAATTTTGACCAAATTACAAATTTTCATGTGAAAATTTCCATGTGCTAACATCGACTCCAATGGGGATGGCATCCTCCCTGTGAGGTGCCAAAGAACATTGTAGACTAGGAGCATGATACATTGGGCTACTCCCAACCTACAAAATGATAATGCTTTGACATGCAACTAACTCATTCTGCAACTAAATCTAGACTTCAACCCAAACTATATACATGAAATCTGAAGTTACTGCTACAAAAATTGACTGCTAAAACCAAACTGAAAACTACTGAAGAATGCTCAAAATGAGCTTATTCACAAACCTACCTACTCTAATTTGATCCATAAATGGATCAATCAAGTGAAATCATAGACCCAGTACAACCATGCATGAAATTGATCCACTAATTTAATTTCTTGCATGTGTTCCTTTAGAGGAAAAATCAGAGACCCACTTGATGACAACTTTAACAAAACATTATACATAGATTCAATGTTTATAAAATTTTAAAAACTTAGCCTACTTATTGACTCCAAAAATACTACAAAAGGATCCTCGTAAGAATACCTTCAGATCTCATTTTGTAGCAACACTTTAACTATTCTCTTGTCTTCATGAAAATCCAAATGTTGGCCATTATGGAAAGGTTGAAACATCTGATGAGATTGTTGCAATGAAAAACCTTTGACAAAAAGGACATGGCTGACTTGAATACCATTTGATTATCATTTTCATTTTCAGACTCAGGGTTATTCAATGGTTGCAAATTTTGATTGCTAAAACCTTCCATATAATCAGCTATAGGATTGTGAAGATCAAAAATAAACTTCTCATTTCTACTATTGTCAACTTTCTCCAAAAAGGCAATATCACTTCGCATCATCTCACACTCTTAATCTTTAGTGATGATCTTGAAATTTTCTTTTAAAAATTCAAATGCAACAAAGCACAAAGGCAGGGAATTTTCATTAGCAAACTCATTGTTACTCTCTTTTCCATAGTCATAACTTCAATATGTAGGCTAAGTGACCCCACAAGACTACTAAAACTGAACACTTCTTGATGGAGAACATGCATCTAGATACTCTAGAGAATGAATCTCATAGTCATCATTGTACTCATCATACCCGGGAAAAAAATACACATCTGCAATGTCACCCACAAGGAAAAATCTTGGTACATCAACTTGCTCTTCAGTAGGCTGATCCTTATCCTCTACAACAATGTTATCATTGAAAAATTGAACAATTTCATGGAACAATCAATTTTCTGCTCATGATAAAAAAGAATGGGATGTAAATCGACTTCTTGTTTAGGCACAATCTCATCTTATTCTGCTACACCATATTTCTCTGCATTTGAAACACTCTCTAAATTTTGATTTTGCAGCCTCTGACATGCTTGAATATTGTCTTCCAATTCCTGGGAATCATCAAACATCTGCTGTAAGGTCTTAGATCTTCTTTCCATCAGAAGGAAAGACAAATTTGGATGAAAGTTTGTTGCATAAGAGCATGAAAACAACTTCAATGGGTTGAATTTCCTTGGGAAAGGTGTAATAATGACTGGAAAAACTCCTATTGAATGTAGAGAAAGTTTCATTGCTCTTCCTTTTCATGGCATAAAACTTTGTAAGATGTAGATCCAAATATTTCCTCTTGCCCCAAAATTTCAAAAAGACATTCTTCAATTCCTCCAATTAGCCGATTGATTTAGGTTGTAGGTTCCTTAACCGTTCTTTGGCCTCTCCTTGCAATGAGTGGGAAAAGGTTCTCATTAAAACATCCTCATATTCAATCTCAAAAAGTTCATTGAAATGCTCAAAACCTTGAAGGTGTTTTTCAGCCAAGAGGTTATCTCCATCAAAGATAGGGAGGTACTTATAATGCTTTACTGGAAAATCATGAAGGGCATGAGGCAATTTGAGAGGCCTATATTTGTCTGGGATCTTAGAGGGTATAAGATCAAGATTAGGAGGTATAAGATCATCCTTGGTCACATTAAACTCATCAGATTGGTCATGAACATCATGTGATTTAGATGAAGGTTTTTGGTCAGGCTTAATAATGCAATAAGAAGGATATGCAGATTTTAAAGAAGGATTTTAAAATGTGGATTTCTGGTCTTCATTAAAATACAACAACTAAAGACAAATTATTTTAACATGTTTAGGAAAGGATAAGAGGTAACTGATGAAAAATAATAATATCCCTTGGAAAAAACTGAAGCTTTGATACCTGGTTTTCCCATGATGTCCTTCCATGTCCATGTCAATGGATATTGTCCCCCAATGGAGTCTTTGAATCTGATTGAAGCATGATTGGATTCACCAGGTGAATGGTACAACCTTCTTTGTGTTTGATCGTTGTTCACCATCAACAATAAGCTCCAGTATTTTTCGTTCTCCTAGGGAATATTTCACCTCCACTCTCCAACAACGACACCTGTTAGCACTCTGTAAATTCCCAGAGGTTGTAAAAGGGAAAAAGAAATTTACAAGAGGTAACCTTAACCAACCACTTCAAAACTAGGATCTAGCCCTGCTAGTTTCAGAGAGGGATCTCTCTGTAAGATTTAGATTTGTTTGGATTTTCAGATTCTTAGGCTAGTTAAAAAAGAATAGTACCGAGTTGTTTGTATTTTTAATAAAATGGTTGAATGCCACTTACACTTCCATTGGGATATGGGGTCTGTTTTATAAAAATGGAGATCAAAAACAGTTTTTAGAAGATTCGTTTTATAGGGCAAGGTAGTGCAACTGTTGGATTCTTTAGGAATAAAATGATGGATTGCTGAAAAGGTGAGATATTAGTTAAAACAAAAAGAAATTAAGAATTTCTTTGTTGTAACATCATAAGGAAAACATTTAAATCTGTAAAATATTAAGAATAGAGTACGCAATGGAAAATTCTACAACTTTAACTTCTTTTAAAGATTAGAATAGAAAAACAACATGATACTGATAAAGAAAACTTTTTACGAAGACAGAGGAAACTTCACCAACAGCTAACACACAAGAATCCTATGAAACGTCTCTTTGTATTACTGGAATAATCTCTTGAAAAAATTATAGCGATTACAACTTGCTTGGGCGTAAAGATCAACCCTTAGTACTTCAAAGTTTGAAGTATTTATAATCTAAATTACAAACGACCCTATCATCAATGATCAGGACGTGGAAGATGCTATTTTTAACTATCTAGATAACAAGATGAAAAAATATAGGAACTAATGATGATGCGTCAAATCTCTCATGTTGATTTTGGGGAAGACCATTGGTGAGTCATTCATATGACTTTGACTGCACTGAATGCTGAATTGGACGAGACCTTTATCTTTACTTGATCAATTCGCACAACTCATCCCATCTTTGTGTACTAGGGATGGTAACTTTCAATAGCCAGCAGTAGATTTCATCCATCTCGGTATACTTAGCAAAAGTTGGCTTAGTGAGGAAAATGTACTTGACTTCATGTTGTATGCTGAGGTCAGGCTGCAAGGTCTCCAAGACCACTTTGCCTATGATGCTGCCCTATATCCCTGAGAACTTGGAACTATCTTTGGCCATGGTGGAAATCTTTTGCTTATAATGGGATAAAGTCATCAATTTATCATGTAGGACAAGTAAGTCCGGAAGGCCCTTTTTCTGTAAAGCCTCAAGATTGCTAAAAAATCTCTAAACTCCAATGTCCATGTTCTGAGATTTCTCCTCCAACTGCAACATTAATCCTCTTTTGGTCAACACTCTTTTGACTTTGAGGATAGTTTCTGTTCTGTCTTCAACTTTCAAGTCTTCAAGCTCTTCCTTGGTTTTTGAATTCAGGAACTTGATGATCTCGTTAGCTGTCAAGGGAATTTCACCCATCTCTCTTCTTATCCTGTCAATGGCCTATCTACTCTTAAGCACCAGATCATGTTGCTGAAACATGATTTGCACCATGGGCCAAATTTTGTTTATGGAGTTGAAGATATCTGCCCAAATATTTTCCTTAGCCTCCGCTAATGTCTTACCTGCCACTGTTTGTTTCTGAAGCTGCTGTATTTCCTGTTTGAGCTTCCCTGATGCTTGTCTCTCAATGTTGTATCTTGTTTGGAAGGAAGACTTGAGTTCCTGGAGACTTTCAACCTCCATTTTCAGCCTATTATCTCTGTTCCTTGCAAAGTCATCTCCTCCATGGACTTTGCTAGCTCCATAGTTTTTTCCAGTGCTGTCAATGTAGTTGCTGATGGAATTTCTACTGTAGTGGTTGTTGGCACAGTTGTTGTAATGACTTCCGCAAAGGGAACTGCACTCAATGGAATGAATTACATCAGGGTTGATTGTTCCTTCTCTTTCAATAACCTTTCCAATTTTGCCTCCATTTCCTTGATTTGTGCGTTCTGCTGCATGATTAGCTTCAACAATTCCTCTTTCTCATCTTCTACCTCAGCTATTTCTTTAGCTTTTGAATCCTCTGTTGGTGGAAATTTCAACTATTTTCTCAGAGATGCAATGTCAACATTATTTTTCTTTAACATATCCTCTTCTTCTCTTACATTCAAGGGATCATACCCAATATTGAGCACCAACTCCTCTAAGGATTTTACTCTGTTATCCTTTGCAAAAGAGGATATCTTTTCCAAATTCAATTGGGTCTGAACATTGTTTAAAGATACCTAGAACTTTGCTTCTATAGAGGAAGCATGTGCCAATGTGGAGAAAACCATGTCTGTGCAAATCCATTTGGTCAGCTGGAATGACTTGTTTGGTGTCAAAAACAATAGTTGACCTCTTATAGTCAGTGATCTCTTTGGGTTGATACACCTATGCTTGCAGAAATGCCAGATGCATTCTTCCTTTCTCTGTGTCAAAGGCTAACAATAGTCTGTGTTGTGCTGTGGAGGTTTACTTCCAGAACTGAGCATAGGTGTTGTTGGTCAACATCTGGTTCATCTTTTGAATCATGTCACATTTTTTGAAAATGTTCAGAGGTACAGATCCTTGTAGAGTTTGGGTGGTCACAACTATATCCATATGCTTCTTTGAAGAAGAAGTGGACACCACCTGATGTTTTCCCTCAATCACTTTGGCAGAGTAGGGCTCTTCCTCACCAGACATGTGAGTAGCATGGGTGGTTTTGGGTCTCTTGCTGTATACTTGAAAATATTCTATTGATACCTCAGTGATTGAAGGAGAGGCATCCTTTCTTGACCCTTTTTCCTTTGCTACCTGTGGAGTGGTAGTCTATGAAAAAGAGAC
This sequence comes from Picea mariana, assembly GCA_032191745.1. NCBI lineage: Eukaryota > Viridiplantae > Streptophyta > Pinopsida > Pinales > Pinaceae > Picea > Picea mariana. The sequence continues at coordinate 48,535 of JASDQU010306417.1, read as the reverse complement.
TTAAGGAGATTCCTGCTGTTCAGTATCTACTAGAGTGTTTTCCTCCCACTCTGTCTAGTTCACGTACTTTTCAATTTCTAGTTTGAGGGTGTGAGCATAAGGTGAACTTTTGTTTTTGGATATCATCTTTGCAATGATCCCACTTGGGTCATAACGCCAAATGAAACTAGCGTTGAATTTCATTTCCTTTAATAGTTTATCTGCCTCTTCCCCAACAACTCGACTGTTGCAGATAAACGGTCCTATTTTCCCTTTAATCCTCATCTGTTGTTTTTTCTTCAGAGACATAAAATGAATGTCATATGAGTTTATCATCTGAAAAATATACTTCAGTGAAAATATTGAAACATGCACCTACTTGGGCAATTTGTAT
>JASDQU010306417.1:30270-44357 GCA_032191745.1 Picea mariana | reverse complement strand
AATATAATATGCCCCAATTAATGGGTAATGAGCCAATATTAGGGCTTAACACCTCACGAGACAAAGAAGATAAGGTATCTGTATGTTATCTACAAGTGAATTGAAACCATTTATTATGGTGACAATGTTGATGAGAACAATATCTTAGATAAATCTGAGCAGCCCACGAACATCCCGCATAGCAGGAGATGCAGGCTAGAGCACTGAGGGAGTGGCAGAGGATCAAGTCTATCTATAGGTAGGATAGGTTGAAAATCAAGAGAGGGGATGTCATTGCATTAAGCCAGTCCTATTCAAGGAAGATGATGATTTGACAAAAGAAATGAGAGAGTAGGATAAAGAAAACCAACAATAGAGACATCGAGAGTTTGTTGCCCATGTTCCCCTTTTGGATGAGAAAGACATCGAGCGCATGGTTGTGGAGAAGAAAAAACATGATGAAATTATTAGTAAGTACATGGTTGAGGATATCATGGAGGAGTAGGATGAGGCCAAGGAAATGCTTAATATTTAGCAATAAGACATGCTGAAAAATCTTATGAATCATCGATTGTTTTTCCAAATGTTCTTCTTAACTTCTATTAAATATACAATATGGATATTAGGTCAATCCTGAGGATAACACAATGTTATAATTAAGACATCCACTAGGGTCCTTTCTCGCTAAATAGGGAAAAGGGGCACTGGAAAGCTCCAATCGTAGAGCTTGGAAGTCCTAATTATGCCAAAGTATGGGCCAAGATGACATACTTGGAAGGTGTTGATCTAAAAGATTGTTTTATGGTCTTAAGTTCAACCTCACGAGAATATGAATCCCCCTTTGTTTTTATAGATATGGTACTCCGTTTTTTTCTTATAAACTTATAAACAAAAATAAAACAAAATCTAAGAAGGCCCAGACTTTGAAAATCTAACATTCACATTCAGAACAATACCTGGGACCAAGTATCTTTAAAAGACGACCATATATACAATATTTTACAAAGTAGATAAATAAAATGAGTATGATAAATAAGAGGTTGACATTTCCATCACAACATTCATCAAGATAGTAAACAATATCCATGGTAAAGAGATAAGAAAGATGAAGTGCATATATAAGACAACTTTAAATGATCATTCCATTAGGCACCAAAAATATTATGATGGATAAAACATTTGGAAACTCAAGTTTCAAATAAAAGTCTTTGAGAATAAAATAATGTAGTATCCCAATTAGTTCTCTCAGAGTCTCAAAAAATAATATAAGTCTTTAAATACAAAGTAAATGTTTTTAAAGAAAACGTTTGCATTCACCCTTCAAAGAGCACTGGGATTGAGATCCAGTGGGCCATAAATTGAAAAGACTATGATGGAAAATTATCGTAACCATTTATTTTTTTAGAGATATTTATTTTATAGGTGCATGTTGTGATTGAGGTGGCATAACCGTTGCAACTGTTTCTTGATTTTCTGGTTCGGTAATTTTGATTAATGCCTTTTTCAACCACTCCTCGATATACTCCCTTAAATGTGCTACAGTAATTTCATGCTTAGTTTTAATTTCAAATAATTGATTTTCAAATTCTATTAGATCCATCTTCGATTGATGCATTGTGTCATCAACTTCATCATTCCTGTTGATATATCGAACTAACAATTTTTCAACTTCTTCTTCGGAAAAGTCTATTGTTTTGGTAAATTCATTTTTCCAAGAAAATTTTAATGCATTAAGTTGTCCCATTAAGGATTCTTTTGATAAAATCATGTCATCCATCAATAAATTGGGACCATCAAGTTCATTCGTAATATCCACAAGTTTAAGAAACAAATAACTTTTTTTTTTTTTCAAAACATCAGTCTCATTTATCATTTCTTTCAAATCTTTAATTCTTCTCAACCAACACACATTGATTTGTGTCATTTGGTAAGTTGAAGGATTTTTATTTTTATTTTCTATGAGCTTCACTTAAGCTCGAGACTTTAGCTAAGAATGTATTCACAACTTCTCTATAAAATCCTTCATCATTTTCTAGGTCCTTTTGCAGGTATTCCTTGAAATTTTGTATTCTTCATTAAAAGCTAGCAATAATTAAATGAGCAAGCTCCCAAATTTCTTGAATTATATAAATTCAATTCTATATGGCATCACCAACATATTTTCTTGTTGCTTGTAATAAAATTGACGAGCCTTTATATTTATTGCTTCTTTCTGGGACATTCTCTAACACAAACACATGTTGGATTGAATTCAAAGGTTCAAGAAACAATGGTCTTGGTATCAAGGCAACTTCTAACTCTTTTGTCCTTTTTTTCAACTTCAAATTTTATTTTTCCACATTATCAACAAATTTCTTTAAATCTTCTCCAATTGCTCCGTGGAACTATGCAATTTTTGATGGCGCAACTCCATCCAAATCAATTGAAGACTTCCATATTTCTGATGACCTCTTATTTTTAGTATTGACTTTTTCCAATAACAATTTTTTGGACTCGCGATTGTAGGTCGCATGGTGAAAAGTAACAGATTCCTCCTCAAATATTTTAGGTTCCCGAGTTTCAGGTTTGCTTGTGGACTCTCCTGTATTCCAGGTATGCTTAACCCCGTTGTTGGTGTATTTCGTTTCCTTTTAACAGAAATATATGCAATATGAGATTCCTCAATATTTTTTCTTGGTGGGTATTTATCACCACCATTTTATAACCCTCCAACTGATGCTTTTATCATCTCCATACCACTGGTTCTATTCTTTGTTCTTGATGGAGTACTCTTTTGGGACGTTGTTAGTGAATTAGGGTTTTTATCTATCACTTCCTTGCCATTTTTTCCGTGACCTTCATTGGTGTTATTTATCTCTTCCATGTCATATAAAACTTGGTATGCCATGATTTCATAGAGATATAGATTATCTCTTCCACCCTCCTGTAATTTTTCAACTTTAGTGAAATATGAAGAGTACCCAATCAATTCCATGTGTGTAGTGAATTTGTTATCTCGGTCAAAACCCTTAACAAATTTGGCTTCTTTTAATCCTAGTTTTTCATGATGTCTTGCCAATTCATTGATATGGGTTATGTTCTTTACAATGAATTTCCCAATTTTTCATGGTAGGGGTATGGATTTTTTTTCCTCTTATCATATAAGAAATGGTCCCAAGTCTTGTACTGCCTGCACATTTCCTCGACAAAGAGTCTATCTGATACATAGAATGGGACAAGAAAAGACTTCTATTCACTACCAAACAACATGATAACAATAAATTCTTTAGAATTTTCATAAGCTCCTTTCCCATAGAGAAAGGTGGCTGCTTCAAGAGACAATCTTGATGTACTATGACCAAAAATCAACCTTTTAAATTATGAAATTAAATTGTTATGAATCGGGTAAAAAATGTATTGAGCTTTATGTCCGTACAGAACCAAGTACCATGTATAAAATAGTTCCAACTTAAAATCAACATGCTTTTCGCTCGACAAGTATTCAAGTACGTGGCCATAAGAAATGGAAAATATGTGGTAAGAAGTCATATAAAACTTTCGAGTCTTTTTAAGGTTACTCAATTGGAAAGAAACTTCACTTGAAATAAGATAACCCCAATCTATAATATATTTTTCATTCAAAGCATAATGCAAGGCATATATGTCATTTCTTGGTACAAACATAGTAGATTCCAGACCAACAATGCAGTTGAACAACCATGCAAACTCTCTGTATGGGTATTTCAGTGAGGTTACCTCAATCTTGGAAGCATCGGGGTTACTGCTCGGGTCCTCCAAGTAATTTCATAGAAACCTCTCCTCTCCTTTATGTTGCTTCATAAATTCATCAACCTCTTCATTTTTGAATCGAAAGGTAGGTGTAGGGGGTCATAGCATTCTCGAGAATGCTGAAAGAGATAAAGAAATGGGTTGATGTCCTTGCAATTGAATTATTCTTTTCTCAGAGTTGAACTTATCTTCTCACCATTGAACAATTTCTTTGAAGTATGTCACTTCTGAAACACAACCTACTAATGATATTCCTGAGGTCCAAATTAAGTTCATTTTCTTCTGAGTCAGAGAAAGAGTCTTGTAGTATTGGATTCTCTGGACCACTAGAAATCTCGATCCTCAGGCTCAAGTGTGTTTATGTATCTATGCAATACAACTCTTTTTTCCTACTTGACATTCTTTTTCTACTTTTGGCTTTGACGACAGGTGGAGCTACTGTCGATATTTATAGCTTGGCACATTTATTTTTACTTAATTTCATCACGTATTGTCTTGATAGTTCAATCAATCATAAATCTTGTTGTTAATATTGTCGACTTACATGAGATTTGAATTTATTTCAAGGTTTAATGAATGTTTCATGAATTTAATAACGACATTATGCTTACACAGATTGTTGTTGATGTGGCGGGGACAATAAATGTGATGGGAAGTGGTGATGTGATGTCATGGTAGATAAAAAATGTTAAGTATGAGAGTGTAAAATGAGGAATGGAAAGTGAAAATTGTATAATGTGGACCTGCAGACCTATGAATATGAATATGATGAAGGGTAAGGAGGTCCACACCAAAACTAAAAATATGGTTGAGTATCGGAAAAATTCATTTTGTGGATCGAATAAGTAAAAGTTTTGTTTTGGAGAATACGAGACTTCAGACCTGCAAACCTAGAGACTAGAAGAAGGTTATTGTATGGTAAGTGGTTCTGCATCTTCTTTTTATGAAAATTGACTAGTGTTTAAAAACTGAAAAATATAAAATTTGGGAAACAAAAGTGTAAGAAGTGAATTTTTGGGAATGCGGTGTTGCATAAATCAGACTTGTAGACCTGGAGACTCAAGAAAATTTTACGGATGATATGTGGCGCCACATCCCTATTTCAAGAAAATGACTAAGTATGAAAAAGGTGAAAAGTGCATTATGGAGGACGTGGAAACAAAAAGTGCAAAATTTAAAACGTGAGATTATGGACCTGCGGACCTACAAACATGCAGATCCAAGACTTTTTCTACCCCCACTCCGTATTACTTGAAAATTGGCTAAGTGTTGGAAAACTTTTGATAAAAGAGAAAAACAAAATAAAGGAAAACAACAAAACAAAAGAAAAATAAAAATCCTATGGGTGGTTAAATGAAAACACCAATTTGATCACGATTGTGGATCAACAGAAGGGAACAAAGTTTATGTGGTCAGTTCCATAGGCAAGGGCCCCAATTATAGATACTTTGGGGATACAAAATCACTCTCGATCCTCAAAGATATATTCGATAAGCCCCCCTCAAGGTGAAAAAGAGGAGGTGTAGGTATGCAATATGTTATCACTCTGTAAATTTCTTTTGGATGAGGAAAGCAAATCACAAAGGTAACCACAAACCAAATCGACACTGGAAGCTAGCCCTTCCCACCTAGAGAAGGCTCTCTCTTTCAAATAAATCAATGAAAGGATTGATTTGGTTTAACTCAAAGGTTAGATATCATGTTTAAAGTGAATTTAAGGGATTGGTGGGAGAGCAGATGGAAGGTCCATTAGGAAATGGAGTCATGAATGAGAGATCAATGATAATGTGATGGGAACTCGGTTAATTGAAAACTAATTACTCAGAGTAAATACAGAAAAATCCCCTTTATACAATTAAATGTCATTGTAGATGAAAATTAAAGAGAAGACAAAAAACCCCTTGGGGAATCTATCAAGGATGAATCCCAGGGTGATTGTAGCAGAGAAGGATTTGGAAAATATATGCAACAGAGCACCGGCTTCAGATGAATTCTGTCACATATACCTCAATGAACATTAAAGAATAAATAATGTTGAAAATTAACTAAATCAATAAGAAAACATAAATAGTAGAAGCACATGCATAAGAAGAGATAGTCACATGAATCTATGATATCATCTTTCAGGTACTTTTGGTCCAAAACTTTCATTAATATCCAAAAAGTTTACTATATGTAGTCAATAAACTCTCATACACTCACCAGCCCCTTTGGACCTCTATCCTCATTCAATATATAGAAAAATATCATATTCTATCCTAAGGGGTTCGAAATCCATCTTTTTCCAAAGATAGAGAGTAGTTACAATGCTTTAGGATAAGATATTTGCAAAATCTGTCCATATCCTATTATCTAGGATTTCATCTTTGACTCACTTAAAATGGGATAACTGAAGAGAAAATCATGGGATTTGAGAGAACAATAATCAAGATTCAATATCCAAATAAATTTGGGATAAACCTTGCTGATTTGTAGGTCCATCAAGTCGAATTTCAAAAAATTCTAGAACTTTGTCAACAAATCTGGCTAGGTGAAATTATGGAAAATATGCCTCAAATATAATTTCATATATTCCAAGTCATGAAACCTATGTAAAACCTAATAGAGATTTTTTTTATTGGTTTGGTTCTTGAAAGAAACCTCTTTCGGTTTTCAAAAATTCTTCTCCATCTTCTTGAAATGCCCAAAGATGATGACTAAAACAAGAAAACATTAAATGCTTAAATCTAGAAAAATGGGTTGTAACTATTCATTCAAATATCCCAAACTATGACACCTTTTTAAAATATGAGAGAGGTTTTTGTTATTGGGTCCATTCTTGAAAACTACATCTCCAGGGTTTTAAAAAATCCTCTCCATTTGGTCAGAAAGCAATCTTGAAGTTTACCACTAAAACAATCACTTGCACAACGTGCCCTGCAGCCTGTGCGCACCAGCTTCCTCTTCATACTTTGACCACTTGTTTTATATTTGAATGATAGATTATTAGTGAGTAAAGGTAATCTTCATGATGATGATAGGTGGCCTTAGAACCTATGAAACCTCTTTCAAAACATCATTACCTTTACAAATCTTCAAAACCCTAATGTGTCTCAATATTGAAAAAATGAAGCTACACTACCTTCGACTGATAGAGTTTCTTTTGTTTATGCATCCATAGTAGTTATTTCATCATCATCCCACTGATTAAACTTTGGCAAGAAAAAAATCAAGATGCTTCCCCAAAACATCACTAAGACAGTTGTGAAGCGTGCCTTGTTGCGCAACTGTAAATTTTGCTTTTTACCGCTCATGACCAAATGCAACATGCTTGAAAATAATATATAGGTGGAAATATGATATTCCCAATGAAAAACCCTACCCTAGATCAAATGATTGTACCCTTGTACCTTTTAACCAAATGTGCAACACTAGGAGGTTGTGCAACGATTTGAGCAACCATTTAACCAATTGATGATGTCTCATGCCAAAAGGAGATCTGATCACATGAGAAGGTTGTACATGATATGACTTGAATCTAACTATCCTTGAATGACTCACATGACCTCTATTAACCAATTTTGACCAAATTACAAATTTTCATGTGAAAATTTCCATGTGCTAACATCGGCTCCAATGGGGATGGCATCCTCCCTGTGAGGTGCCAAAGAACATTGTAGAATAGGAGAATGATACATTGGGCTACTCCTAACCTACAAAATGATACTTCTTTGACATGCAACTAACTCATTTTGCAACTGAAGCCAGACTTCAACCCAAACTGTATACATGAAATCTGAAGTTACTGCTGCAAAAATTGACTGCTAAAACCAAATTGAAAACTACTGAAGAATGCCCAAAATGAGCTTATTCAAAGACCTACCTACTCTAATTTGATCCATAAATGGATCAATCAAGTGAAATCATAGACCCAGTACAACCATGCATGAAATTGATCCACTAATTTAATTTCTTGCATGCATTCCTTTAGAGGAAAAATCAGAGACCCACTTGATGACAACTTTAACAAAACATTATAAATAGATTCAATGTTGATAAAATTTTAAAAACTTAGCCTACTTACTGACTCCAAAAATACTACAAAAGGATCCTCGTAAGAATACCTTCAGATCTCATTTTGTAGTAACACTTTAACTATTCTCTTGTCTTCATGAAAATCTGAATGTTGGCCATTATGGAAAGGTCGAAACATCTGATGAGATTGTTGCAATGAAAAACCTGTTAACAAGAAGGACATGGCTGACTTGAACACCATTTGATTATCATTTTCATTTTCAGACTCAGGGTTGTTCAATGGTTGCAAATTTTGATTGCTAAAACCTTCCATATAATCAACTATAGAGTTGTGAAGATCACAAATAAACTGCTCATTTCTACTATTGTCAACTTGCTCCAAAAAGGCAATATCACTTTGCATCATCTCACACTCTTAAGCTTTAGTGATGATCTTGAAATTTTCTTTTAAAAATTCAAATACAACAAAGCACAAAGGCAGGGAATTTTCATTAGCAAACTCATTGTTATTCTCTTTTCCATAGTCATAACTTCAATATGTAGGCTAAGTGACCCCACAAGACTGTTGAAATTGAACACGTCATGATGGAGAACATGCATCTAGATACTCTAGAAAATGAATCTCATAATCATCATTGTATTGATCATACCCGGGAAAAAAATATACATCTGCAATGTCACCCACAAGGAAAAAGCTTGGTACATCAACTTGCTCTTCAGTAGGCTGATCCTTATCCTCTACAACAATGTCATCATTGAAAAAATTGAAGAATTTCATGGAACAATCAATTTTTTGCTCATGCTAAAAAAGAATGGGATGTAAATCGAATTCTCGTTTATGAACAATCTCATGCTATTCTGCTACACCATATTTCTCTGCATTTGCAACACTCTCTAAATTCTGATTTTGTAGCCTCTGACATGCTTGAAGATTGTCTTCCACTTCCTGGTAATCATCAAACATCTGTTGTAAGGTCTTAGATCTTTTTTCCATTAGAAGGAAAGACAAATCTGGATGAAAGGTTGTTGCATAAGAGCATGACAACAACTTCAATGGGTTGAATTTCCTTCGGAAAGGTGTAATAATGCCTGGAAAACCTCCTACTAAACGTAGAGAAAGTTTCATTGCTCTTCCTTTTCATGGCATAAAACTTTGTAAGATGTAGATCCAAATATTTCCTCTTGCCCCAAAATTTCAAAAAGACATTCTTCAATTCCTCCCATGAGCTGATTGATTTAGGTTGTAGGTTCCTTAACCGTTATTTGGCCTCTCCTTGCAATGACCGGGAAAAGGCTCTCATTAAAACATCCTCATATTCAATCTCAAAAAGGTCATTGAAATTCTCAAAGAGGTTATCTCCATCAAAGATAGGGAGGTACTTATAGTGATTTACTGGAAAATCATGAAGGGCATGAGGCAATTTGAGAGGCCTATATTTTTCTGGGATCTTAGAGGGTATAAGATCAAGATTAGGAGGTATAAGATCATCCTTGGTCACATTTAACTCATCAGATTGGTCATGAACATCATGTGATTTAGATGAAGGTTTTTGGTCAAGCTCAATAATGCAATGAGAAGGATATACAGATTTTAAAGAAGGATTTTAAAATGTGGATTTGTGGTCTTCATTAGAATACAACAACTAAAGACAAATTCTTTTAACATGTTTAGGAAAGGATAAGTAATTAATGAAAAATAATGATATCTCTTGGAAAAAACTGAAGCTTTGATACTTGGTTTTCCCATGATGTCCTTCCATGTCCATGTCAATGGATATAGTCCCCCAATGGAGTCTTTGAATCTGATTGAAGCATGATTGGATTTGCCAGGTGAATGGTACAACCTTCTTTGTGTTTGATCGTTGTTCAACATCAACAATAAGCTCTAGTATTTTTCGTTCTCCTAGGGAATATTTCACCTCCACTCCCCGACAACGACACCTGTTAGCACTCTGTAAATTCCTAGAGGTTGTAAAAGGGAAAAATAAATTTATAAGAGGTAACCTTAACCAACCACTTCGAAACTGGGATCTAGCCCTGCCAGTTTCAGAGAGGGATCTCTCTGTAAGATTTAGATTTGTTTGGATTTTCAGATTCTTAGGCTAGTTAAAAAAGAATAGTACCGAGTTGTTTGTATTTTTAATAAAATGGCTGAATGTCACTTACGCTTCCATTGGGATATGGGGTATGTTTTATAAAAATGGAGATCAAAGACAGTTTTTAGAAGATTCGTTTTACATGGAAAGGTAGTGCAACTGCTGGATTCTTTAGGAATAAAATGATGGATTGCTGAAAAGGTGAGATATCAGTTAAAACAAAAAATCAATTAAGAATTTCTTTGTTGTAACATCAGAAGGAAAACATTTAAATCTGTAAAAGATTAAGAACAGAGTACACAATGGAAAATTCTGCAAATTTAACTTCTTTTAAAGATTAGATTATAAAAACAACATGATAACTGATAAAGAAAACTTTTTACGAAGACAGAGGAAACTTCACCAACATCTAACACGCAGGAATCCTGTGAAACATCTCTTTGTATTACTTGAATAATCTCTTGAAAAAATTACAGCGATTACAACTTGCTTGGGCGTAAAGATCAACCCTTAGTACTTCAAAGTTTGAAGTATTTATAATATAAATTACAAACAACCCTGTCATCAATGATCAGGATGTGGAAGATGCTATTTTTAACTATCTATATAACAAGATGCAAAAATATAGGAACTGATGATGATGCGTCGAATCTCTCATGTTGATTTTGGGGAAGACCGTTGGTGAGTCATTCGTATGACTTTGACTGCACTGGATGCTGAATTGGATGAGACCTTTATCTTTACTCGATCAATTCGCACATCTCATCCCATATTTGTGTACCGGGGATGGTAACTTTCAATAGCCGATGGTAGATTTCATCCATCTCGGTATACTTAGCAAAAGTCGGCTTAGTGAGGAAAATGTACTTGATTTTGTGCTGTATGCTGAGGTCAGGCTGCAAGGTCTCCAAGAATGCTTTGCATGTGATGCTGCCCTGTATCCCTAAGAACTTGGAACTGTCTTTGGCCATGGTGGCAATATTTTGCTTATAATCCGATAAAGTCATCAATTTATCATTTAGGACAAGTAATCCCGGAAGGCCCTTTTTCTGTAAAGCCTCAAGCTTGCTAAAAAATCTATGAACTCCAATTTCCATGTTCTGAGATTTCTCCTCCAACGAAAACATTAATCCTCTTTTGGTCAACACTGTTTTGACTTCGAGGATAGTTTATGTTATGTCTTCAACTTTCAGGTCTTCAAGCTCTTCCTTGGTTTTCGAATTCAGGAACTTGATGATCTCGTTAGCTGTCAAGGGCATTTCACCCAGCTCTCTTCTTATCCTGTCAATGGCCTGTCTACTCTTAAGCACCAGATCATGTTGCTCAAACATGATTTGCACCATGGGCCAAATTTTGTTTATGGAGTTGGAGATATCTTCCCGGATATTTTCCTTAGCCTCTACTAATGTCTTACCTACCACTGTTTGTTTCTGAAGCTGATGTATTTCCTGTTTGAGCTTCTGTGATGATTGTCTCTCAATGTTGTATCTTGTTTGGAAGGAATACTTGATTTCCTGGAGACTTTCAACCTCCATTTTCATCCTATTGATCTCTGTTCCTTGCAGAGTCATCTCCTCCATGGACTTTGCTAGCTCCACAGTTTTTTCCAGTGCTGTCAATGGAGTTGCCAATGGAATTTTTGCTGTAGTGGTTGTTGGCACAGTTGTTGTACTGACTTCCTGAAAGGGAACTGCACTCAATGGAATGACTTCCATCAGGGTTGATTGTTCCTTCTCTTTCAATAACCTTTCCAATTCTGCCTCTATTTCCTTGATCTGTGCATTTTGTTGCATGATTAGCTTCAACAATTCCTCTTTCTCGTCTTCTGCCTCAACTATTTGTTTAGATTTTGAATCCTCTGTTGGTGTCAATTTCAGCTATTTTTTCAGAGATGCAATGTCAGCATTCTTTTTCTTTAACATATCCTCTACTTCTCTTACATTCGAGGGATCATACCCAATCTTGAGCACCAACTCCTCTAAGGATTTTATTATGTTATCCTTTGCAAAAGAGGATATCTTTTCCAACTTCAATTGGGTCTGAACATTGTTTAAAGATACCTGTAACTTTGTTGTCATAGAGGAAGCATGTGCCAATGTGGAGAAAACCATTTATCCAGTCTGTCTGTGCAAATCCATCTGGTCAACTGGATGGACTTGTTTGGTGTCAAAAACAATAGTTGAACTCTTGTAGTCAGTGATCTCTTTGGGTTGATACACCTGTTCTTGTAGAAATGCCATATGCATTCTTCCTTTCTCAGTGTCAAAGGCTGACAATAGTCTGTGTTGTGTTGTGGAGGTTTACTTCCAGAACTGAGCATAGGTGTTGTTGGTCAGCATCTGGTTCTTCTTTTTAATCATGTCATATTTTTTGAAAATGTTCAGAGGTACAGATCCTTGTGGATTTTGGGTGGTCACGGCTATATCTGTCTTCTTCTTTGAAGAAGAAGTGGACACCACCTGATGTTTTCCCTCAATCACTTTGGCAGAGTAGGGCTCTTCCTCACTAGACATGTGAGTAGCATGGATGGTTTTGGGTCTCTTGTTGTATACCTGAAAATATTTTGTTGATACCTCAGTGATTGAAGGAGAGGCATCCTTTCTTGGCCCTTTTTCCTTTGGTACCTATGGAGTGGTAGTCTGTGAAAAAGAGACTGAAGGAGATTCCTGTTGTTTAGTATCTACCAGAGTGTTTGCCTCCCACTCTGTCTGGTTCACGTACTGTTCAATTTCTAGTTTGAGGGTGTGAGCATAAGGTGAAATTTTTTTTTTGGATCTCATCTCTGCAATGATCCCACTTGGGTCATAATGCCAAATGAAACATGCACTGAATTTCATTTCCTTTAATAGTTTATCCGCCTCTTCCCCAACAGCTCGACTGTTGCAGATAAACGGTCCTATTTTCCCTTTAATCCTTATCTACTATTTTCTCTTCAGAGACACAAAATGAATGTCATATGAGTTTATCATCTGATGGATATACTCTAGTGCAAATATTCGAAGAGGCACCTACTTGGGCAATTTGTATGGAGCTAGTTCACACCCATACACTCTGATCTCCGTGTGATTCTGGTATAGAAACCAATCCCCAGTCTTTGCGAGATCCGAAAGGTGCAAAACTCTTTGGATCTCCTCGTTTATCCTCAGTTCCTGTCTTCCACTGAACATGCCTACCACTAGGTGATAAAACAACTCGATGAATTGTTTGAAACTGAACTCAATGGAGTTTCTTCTGAGCAGCGACGCCCATAAAGTTACTACTTGCGGTTTTCCATATTTGTCCATCTTCTGCATGAGAAAGGAAAATTTGTTTTCTTGATAGAACATAAACATGTAGGCCAATATTGAAGAATACCAGAACATGCCTTATGTAGGGAAATTTTCTAGTTGCTCATGCAGGTTCTCGGCCAAAAAACCACTATAATCAAATTGGGTGGCAACTTTCTTTTCAGCAAAGAAAATGGATAGGAAACCTAGGATGGGTTCATCCACCCATTCATCTGGGAAGTAATCGAGCAAACAAAACAGTGTGGAGATAATCTGATTTCCCTTTTCGAAAAATATGGAAGAATGATAGGGAGGATTCTTCTTAGGGAATTGGGCATCTTGTGGAAGGAACAACTCAAAGATTTGTGCTCTTTGGGGAACATACATGCTTTGATACATTTCTGTCAGAATTTCAATTGTGAGGAGAGAACAGGGTTTGGCTCTGGGTACCTGCATCATTTGATCGATGGCCTCGAGTGTAATAAGGAAAAGGGTTTCTCCAGATGAAGATACTATGGCTCTCTGATCAGGGAGGTAGTGTTCTTTCCATTTGAGAGAGAATTCGGGAAAATGATAGACTTGGGGAAAAATATATAGAGGGAAACTTGACTGGCAGAGCCCAATTTCATCACTCTGATCGATGAAGGTGTCTTTAAACCATGACTATAGCTCGACGAAGTTGAAATCGGACCTGGTTTCTGAGATTAAATAGTCTTTGTCTGCTAATGGGATCCGATCGAGATCGACATGAGGTGGGAGAAAAGGATTTTCCTCCACATTTGACCTTTTACTTTTGGGCACCATTGATTTCCGCCGGTACCTGCACACTGAAAACACGTTAGTAGGCGAAAACTTATGGCTGGATGAGATGTTACAGAGGTGAAGGAAAATGAGTCTCTGATACGCAGGGAGTGTGAGTGGCATGCGAATGACCAAAACAGGGTTGGAATTTAGTGAATGGGTG
>JASDQU010306417.1:0-11256 GCA_032191745.1 Picea mariana | reverse complement strand
TACAATCAACAGTTGATCCTATAAATTATAGGGCTATAACAGTGGCTCCACCTGGGGATGGTACCCTCCTTGTGAGGTGCCAAGAATCCTATTTCTCGTTGTCTTGAAAACTTCCTCTAGAGCTTCTTCTGCTATCTGACTTGCTTTATTTTGAAAATTTTGATGACATTATTGTCGTAGGGCCTTCTCTGCAGGCTTCAAACACCTGGAAAAAAACACATACACACAAACTGCTTGTAAAATAAATGATATGTACAATGGAAAATGAATGGTGATCTCTCTACTGAGGTGGAAGATAATGCTTCAAGATCCTGCCATTTATAGGTTCCCCTGGTAGGTCTGATCCATCATTATTATTAAGCAGGAAAGCATTATTTCCTCTGAAGGCCTGAATGGTGTAAGGACCCTTCCATAAGCTATCAAACTTTCCATGTTTACCTTTATCTTCATTTCTGGAGTCCCATTTCAAAACCATATCACCCAATTCAAAGTTATCCTCTTTGGTTCTCTTGTCATAAATCTTTTTAATATTTTCTTGGATCACTTGAGTTCTATTGTACACTTCTTCTCTGGATTGTTGTAACTGAATCATTTGATTTATTCTTCTTTGAATATCATTAGGCTCTGCTTGAGTTTCCTGCAATAATTTCATCACTGGAACTCCTAGAGAAGGAGGAAAAATTTCTTCAGTGCCATATACCAGTTGATATGGAGACATACCAATTGATCTTTTATTACTCAGTCTATCTGCCCATAGTGCAAAAACCAATTTATTATGCCAGGATTTCTTATTTTCTTGTAATGTTTTCTTGAGGATATTCACCAGAATTTTGTTTGAGGACTCAGCTAGCCCATTTCCCTAAGGGTAATAGGATGTGGAATGCCCCAACGTAATGTGGTATTGATTGCAAAAATCTATGAGTTTTTTGGATCTGAAAGCCACTGCATTGTCAGCTATAATTTTCCTGGGGCACCCAAAATGAGATAAGATATTAGTTTCTAAATTTTTTATGATAATAGAGTTATTATCTTGCCTGCATGGCACAACCTCGATCCATTTGGTGAAATAGTCCATGGATGTGAGGATCCACTTGTGTTGGCCTGAAGAAGATGGGTGTATTTCTCCAATAAAGTCCAAACCCCATTGTTGGAAAGGGGCTTCAACTGATATGGGTTTCATGGGAAGAGGCAACAACTTATTTTTACCTTCGAAAAGCTGACATTTATGACAAGAAGTAACTTTGTTATGAACATCGACAAGCAGTGTAGGCCAATAGAAACCATCTCTTAATATTTTGTTGGTTGTGGTCTTCCAACTCAGATGTCCTCCACAATCTCCTGCATGGAACTTCTGCATAAATTTGTCAGCCTCATCTTTCAATAGGAAATTAAGAAAAATACCACCAGGATCTTTCCAATAAATATTTGCTTCTATAATACAAAATTTCAATGCTTTCAATTTGATAAATCTGGCTTTGGTCTTAGTTAAACCAAGAGGAGATTGTAAGTTGAGAAGTACAAAAATGAGGTCTTCATACTAGGGAGAGTTTAAGAATACCTCTTTTACCTTTGGAGTCGCCTGCTCTTCCTGTTCATCAACTGCAGCCAAGAAATTGATATCTAGAGCGTTACAATTTGATTTTGCCATTAGTTTGGCCAAACCCTATCCTTTGATCAATTTAGTAGGCTTTATTTCGATGTCATATTCTAGAATGACCGCAATCCATTTCCCTGTTCTGCCATCTAGATTATCCTAAGTCAGGATATATTTTACCACTGTGTTGGGAATGTATGCAATTGTGTGAGAATGGAGAATATAGAATCTAAATTCCTTTATAGCCTTAACCAGAGAAAAGGCTTGTTTCTCCATAATATTATAATTCAACGCAACATCTCTTAAAGATTTGCTAAAAAATGCTATGGGTTTCTCATACCCTTCACTGTTTTTCTGCAACAATACTGTTGCTATAGTGTGGTCAGATGCAAAAGAGAAAAGATAAAAATATTTGGAATAGTCGAGACTGATCAGAACTGGAGCTTGGGTAAGTGCACTCTTTACATGTTCAAAAGACTACTTGGATTTGGTGTTCCATTTGATTTTTGCGTCCTTTTCAACATGTTAGTGATGTTCATAAGAAGTTCAGCCAAGTTGGGTATGAACCTTCTAAGGAAATTTATTTTTCCTATGAATGATTGCAGTTCTTTTAAGTTCCTAGGGTGTTCTACCTTCTGAATGGCTTCTATCCTACTGGGATCTATTTTGATTCCATCCTTGGAGATTATGTGTCCTGGTAACTTGCCTTCTCTAATCCGAACAAAGACTTCTTTGGATTCAATGAAATCTTGAATTTTCTGCATTTCTCAAGCATGCATCTAAGATGTTGCAAATGTTCTTCGTCAGACTGGGAGTATACAGTCACATCATCTAGATATATGACTATAAATCTTCCTAGTTCATCCACAAAATCAATATCCATTGCCCTTTGGAAAGTGGCACCAACATTCATCAAACCAAAAGGCATCTTCACATACATGAAGGTTCCCCAGGGTGTGGTGAATACAGTCTTCTCTTGATCTTCTGGGTGAACTAGGACTTGGTTGTAACTAGAGAAACCGTCTAATAAAGAAATTCTACTAGACCCACTACCTTTTGAAAAATATGATCCATTTTGGGCAATGGGTATGTTAACGCTCTGTAAATTCCCAGAGGTTTCCAGAGCAAAGAAATTTACCAGAGGTAACTTTATCCAACCACTTCAAAACTGGAATCTAGCCCTACCAACTTTAGAGAGGGATCTCTCTGTATGATTTAGATATGTTTTAACTTTCAGATATTAGGCTAGTTAAATAAAATAAGATTGAATGGTTTGTTTTTGTTTTTGTTAAGTTGGGTGAAAAGTTTTTTATGCCTCCATTGGGCTATGGGGTCTGTATTATAAAGATAAATATCTAAACAGAAATTAAAAGATTCTTTTCACAGGGCAAGATAATGCATTCATTGGATTCTTTAGAAGAAAAGTGATGGATAGCAGAAAAGATGAGAATATCTATTAAAGTAAAGAAGCATTTAAGAATTTCTTCACTGTAATATCAAAAAGATAAACATTAAGATCTTTCAAAGTCGAAAATAGGGTATACAAAGATAAATCCTGCAACATGCGCTACTTTTAAAAGATTATATTAGAAAACAATATGGAAAATGAGCGAGAGAAACATTTAACACAAAAAAGTAAACATCACCAATGAATAACACGCGAGAATCCTGTGAAACATCCCTTTGTATTACTGGAAGATCTCCTGATAAACAATTACAGTCTTTATGGTTTACAGGGCATAAAGATCAACCCTCGGTACTTCAAAGTTTGAAGTATTTATAATCAAAAATTACATACGATCCTATCATTAAAGATCAGGATGTGGCAGTTCTAAATTTAGCTAACTAACTCAACAAGATACAAAAATTCAAGAACTGTTTGATGATGTGTTGAAATCTTCATGCTGATTTCTGGGGTAAACCATTGGTGAGTCCTCTGCACAACTTTGTCTAATTGGATTGCTTACTGGGCTTGGAAACCTCAGCTCTTACTCGATCAGATTGCATAGCTCTTCCCATCGAAGGTGACTGGGAATGATGACTTTGATTAGTCTTCGGTATATTTCATCCATCCCTGTATACTTGGCAAAAGTTGGCTTGACGATGAAAATATATCGGATCTCATGCTGTATGCTGATGTCTGACTGCAAAGCTTTTAAGAATGCCTTGCCCATTATATTGCCTTGTATTCCCAAGAATTTCAAGCTATATTTGGCCACTGTGGCTAAATTCTTTTTATAATCAGAGAGTGTCATTAACTTTTCATTTATGACCCTTAAGATAGGGAGGTCTTTCTTCTGTAGAGCTTCAATTTTGTTGAAAAATATTTGCACTCTTGTGTCCATAATCTAGACCTTTTTCTCTAGCTGTAGCATTAGTCCTCTTTTGGTCAGAACCCTCTTGACCTCGAGGATGGTTTCCACCCTATCTTCAATCTTCAACTCCTCTAACTCTTCTCTGGTTTTTGAATTCAGGAATTTAATGATCTCAGTGGTTTCTGTGGGCATCTCTCCCAATTCTCCTTTTATTTTCTCAATAACCTTCTTGCTTCTTTGCACCAGTTCATTTTGCTTGAACATGATTTGTACCATAGGCGATATTTCATTTATGGATTTGGAGATATCCATCTAGGCACTTTCCTTGGCCTCAACAAGTGTTTTTCCTGCCACTATTTTCTTTTGAAGCTGTTGCAATTCTTGTTTGAGCTTGTCTGATGTTTGTTTCTCCATGGAGTAACTGGTTTGGTAAGAAGACTTGAGTTCCTAAAGGTTCTCAACCTCCTTTTTAAGTCTGCCAATTTTTGTCTCTTGCAAGTTCACCTCCTCCATGGATTTTGCCATTTCTACTATCTTCTCCAGAGTTGTCAGTGGAGTTGCTTAGGGAATTTCTGCTGAGAGGATTCCTAATGTAGATGTTGTTCTTACTCCTATGAGTGGAACTGTGCTCAATGGAATGAATTCCATAGGCTTTGATTGTTCCTTCTCTTTAACTAACCTTTCCAGTTCTTCTTCCATCTCTTTCAACTCTGCATTCTGCTCCATGATCAACTTGAGCATCTCATCCTTTTCCCCTTCTGTCTCAGCTATCTCCTTTGCCTATGCATCTTTTGTTGGTGGCAGTTTCAACTGTTTCCTCAGAGATGCTATATCGACATTTTTCTTTTTTAACATCTCCTCGAATGCTTTCACATTTGAGGGGTCATACTCGATCTTGAGGACCAATTCTTCCAACGTCTTAATTCTGTTATCCTTTGCAAAGGATGATATCTTTTCTAATTTCAGCTGTGTCTGAACATTGCTCAGAGATACCTATAATTTAGCAGCCACAGTAGAATCATTTTCCAACGTGGAGAAAACCATTTCTCCAATTTTCCTGTGTAGATCCATCTGATCAGTGGGATGCACATCTCTAGTATGAAACTCGAATGTTTCTCTTTTGTAATCAGTGATTGATTTCAGGTCCGGCACTTGCGCCTACAGAAAATCCATGTGCATTCTACCCTTCTCTATATTGAATGCAGACAACAATCTGTGCTGTGCTGTTGATGTCTATTTCCAAAACTGAGCATAAGTACTATTGGTCAGCGTCTGATTTTTCTTTTTGATCAGGTCATACTTCTCAAAAACACTCAAATTTGGTCCTACTTTACTTGGTTGGTCAACTAGTGGAGTATCTGTAGGATTCTTGGATGAAACTGTAGACATGATATGTTTGCTACTTGTGCTAATAAGTGACCGATCATCTTTCATAGTTGTAGTGGATTGGATTTCCTTTTCACCAGCTGTGTCAGATGTATGACCGATTTTTGGCCTTCTGGTGTGTAATTGGAAATCTTCAGCTGAGACTTCGGTGACGGAAGGTGAAGTATCCTTCCTGGGTATTTTCTCCTTGGGAACTTGTGGTGTAGTTGTCTGTGAGATGGTGACTGAAGGGTCTTGTTATTCTATCTCTACCAGAGTGTTCGACTCCCACTCTGTTTGATTTTCAAACTTCTCTATCTCAGGCTTGGGTGTATGAATATATGGAACATTTTTATTTTTAACCCTCATCTCAAAAATTATCCCGCATGGATCATAGTGCCATATGAAACTGACATGAAACTTCATTTCTTTCAACAGTCTATCTGCTTCCTCCCCGATGCTTCAACTATTACAGATGAAAGACCCTATTTTCCCTTTAATTCTAAGCTGTTGTTTCTTTTTCAGAGACACAAAATGTATGTCATCTGAGTTAATCATTTGCCTTATGTTCTCTAGGGAAAATATCCTCACGTGAAGATACTTGGGAAGTTTGTATGGAGCTAACTTGCATCCATATACTCTGATCTCAGTGTGGTTTTGGTAAAGATACCAGTCTCTAAATCTCCTCATTTATTCTTGGTTCAGGTCTGCCACTAAGCATGCTCACCACTAGGTGGTAAAACTTATCGATAAACTATTTGAAACTGAACTCTGTGGAATTTTGTCTGAGTAACAAAGTCCAATCTATTACCGCATGTGACTTGGTTTCCCTTCTTTGAGAACATCGAGGAAGGATACGGGGGATTTGTTTTGGGGAGCTGAGCAGCCAGTGGGAGGAAAATCTTGAAAATCTGGGCTCTCTGAGGGAAAGACATTTTCTGGTACAACTCTGTTATGACTTCAAGATTAAAAGGGGAGGCAGATTTAGTTCTGGGTATTTGCATCATCTAATCAATGGCCTCTGGTGTGATGAAGAATAGGGTTTCTCTTGATGAATATACTATGGCTCTCTGGTCGGGGAGGTAATGAGCCTAGCATTTGAGGGAAAATTCAAGGAAATGGTGAACTTGGGGGAAAATATACAGAGGAAGGTTGGACTCCCAGAGCCCAATTTCATCGCTCTGATCTAAGAAAGTGTCTTTGAGCCATGATTGCAAATCCATGAAGTCAAATTCGCACCTGGGGTCTGCGATTAAGTGATCTTTGTCGGCGAAATGGATCCTTTCGAGGTCAAAAGGAGGCGGAAGGAAAGGATTTTCCTCGGCTTCTTCTTTCTTGGATTTTGGTGCCATCACTGCGAAAATACCTACAATTCAAACAAAACATTAGTGGGGATGACTGTGGTTTTGGACAGCTGATTGAAACGGAGAGAAGACGGGAGAAAATATCTGGTGCGAGGACAAAGTAAGCAATGGGAGAATGAAGGAAAAGAGTAGTTTTTAGCAAATGGATACCCGTTGGGCATAGGAGACAGATCAATAGGCTAACAGATAAGTTAGTCTATAATAAATGGCCAATGGTTCTTTTGGAGCATGAGATGGTAGGTAACAATGAATGATGAATAAGACCGGGTGACGTGGAGGGTGTTGATTGGGAACTGACCATGGTGAAAGGACTTGTAACGGGTGAATAGGGGGAATGGACTGATAGAGTAATGAGATGTGACCCTTAGGGGAAAATAATGGAAAATGATGTCATGGGGAGATGGGGGTATGTTAGAAAATGGTAAGTGGTAAGTGGTAGGAGTCTGGAGCAATGGATTCCTACCACGTTAGAAAAGGGGGCCTGCCATAAAAAACATTCCATTCCAGACCCCCCCCATCATTAAAAATAGACCGGTTAGGGGGGTCTGAAAAATACCATCAGCCATCCATCGGTGCACCTATCGTTGGACCGCAGATCTGTGCATAATGTTTAACCAACATTCTGTACCCCCCCCCCCCACCCATTAAAATAAAAATGGTCGGGGGGGGTCCAGAATTCAATCTCCATCATGGATCTAGGCAATGACGCCTCGGCCATTCATATGCAGGCCTTTGTTATCCATGATTCCAAACCCACCCCTCCTACCGTTAAAGGTAGAATGGTCCGGGGGGTCTGGAAAAACTTGTCAATCGTAGATATGAGCACCAACACCTCAGCCATTCATCTATGCGTTGTCTTTAATCTGTGAGCGCAAACTCATATTTTCTCCAAAAACTTAGGATACGCGCTTCATGTGGGTTTGCCCAAGATCACCATGGGGTTTAGACATCCAACTTCTAAACATCAAAGATATGATTCAACATCGATCATAATGCCTTGTTTTATTGAGATAAGGCAAACTAACCTATGCTCTAACCTACTTACTTATGACATTTAACCCAGATTAAACTATTGGACTAAGAAATTACTCTATCCTGGGGTTATTTGACCAAGATTAGGTAGTTTGGTCAAATTTATTCACTAGCTAACCTAATTTGCTTGGCTAAGATTAAACAGTTTAGCCAAGCTTATTCACTAATCCTATCAACATCAATTTAGAAGGACTTGGCCATGTTTAAACTATATGAACCAAGTCATTGTTATTGCATGGGGCTCTATTCAATTTCTTTTATGCCCTCTTTTATTCTTTTTCTTTTTTCTCAAATTATTTTCAGAATGAAAAATTATTTGGCAACCAAAGCAATAAAAAGATAAAATTTTCGTTCACCAGTTGATCCTATAAATTATAGGGTTACAACAGGGTAATTGTCTTTAAGAGAGACTTTGTTCAGGTTTTTGAAATCTATGCAAAGTCTGATCTCACCGGTTTTCTTCCTGGTAGGAACTAGATTAGAAACCCATTTGGAAAATCTCAAGGGCACTATAATTTTTGCATCATACATCTTTTTTATTTATTTCTCTATCAGGGGAAGCAACTTGGGATTGATTATCCTAAGTTTTTGTCTGAAAGGTTTGTGTTCTTCTTTTATGGGAATCTGATGGTGTATGATACTTGTGTCATAGGTTTTTAAGTCCTCATAGCCCTATGAAAAAACATCTATATATTCCTTAAAAAGTTCAAAGTATTTTCTTTTTTTCCCCGGTGGCAGAGATTTAGACAATTTCATCATTTTGGGGTTTTCTTCTGTTCCTATGTTTCATTCTTCAACCTCTTTACCACTAGCTTCAATTTTCGTTTTTTTGGCTACATCGTTAAAATCAAACAAGTCTTCCAACGGAACTAAACCTCTAGGTAACACATTATTTTTCAACTATAGAATATCAAAATCTACCTCATTTTCATTAAATTCTTCATCATCTATTTTATTTACATTACCATTCTCAAAAATGGATTTATTTACAAATTCATCATCATTTTCTAAATCTATGTTTGTACATTCAAAATCATTCTTACATTGTAGAAAATCTTCGATTTGATCGTCATTTCCAAATACCTTCCAGTATCTGATGTTGTCAGGAACGGTTGATCTGCACTTCACCTCCATTGTGTACTTGCAAGTGGGATGAAAAGGGATTTTATAGGTAGCTACTGATGTAGCCAACCGATCTGCGAGTATATTTTGTCCCCTAGGCATTACCTGCAAGTCAATCTCAGTAAAGCATTGAAAAGAATCCAAAACAACATTCCTATAGGCTCTAAGTCTGGGGTGTTTTGTTGCATACTCACCTTTGATTTTCTTGATAATCAATTCAGAATCACCCCTTATCATTATCTACTTGGCACCAACTTTCTTTAGTAGTTTCTGGCTGAGCATCAAATATTCGAACTCGGATATGTTGTTAGTGCATTGGAAGTTCAGTTTGTAGGAATGTCTCTCTGAATATCTTGATTTGTGATTATGTAACCAAACTCCAGCTCTAGTTCCCTCTTTTCTTACTTCCCCATCGAAGTCCATGCTCCAAAAATCTACTGGCAGTTCCTCACTTTACACAGTTTCGTCCTCTCTTGCCTCAATGATTTCTTTATTTTCCTTTGGATAAGTTATATCACTTTCTAGCTGGGAAATTTGTCCTTCCAGGTCATCATCATTGTATAAGATGAAAGAATCTAGGTCGGAGTGTGCTGAGTACAGGGGGTAATTATGAGGTTTTTCTTTACTACTGACCATGTATTTCATCAAAGTTTCCCTGTACAATATTCTTTGTTGTCCAAAGACTGGAATAGTGGCATAAGACATGTCTAGTTGCAGAGTTCATTTCAACTTATCTCCCCATGACCTTGAGAGTAACATACCATACTTTGGGGGAATGTATGCAACTACTATATCCATTACCATACTCTTCGCCAGAATTTGGGCTAGGGTGATGCATAATTCTTTGATTAGGCCTATGAATTTAACCTTGTTGGAATAAAAAGAATGAAAATCCTTATAGGGTCTGGTGACTTGCAACTTTTCCATCACTACCTTGGGCATCAGGTTATGAGAGGTGCCTGAATCAAACATAGAGTTGTGTAATATCAAGTCATGGATATTTAGGCTGATGTAAAAAGGTGCTATAACTCCATTATCAATCTGACCATCTACTTCAGGACCAAACAAGAGCTTTGGTTGGTCATCAACAAGATTTACCATGTCTGAATGATTTGTAGATCCAACATTCAAAGCCGTAGTACCTATCTCAGGTTCGATGCTTAAAGTTTTAATCACCTGCGACCTGTAAGAATTCTTGTTCATTAACTCAGAGAGGGGAATGGGAATTTTCAAATTAGCTAATTCCCCTTCAAGGCCGAATGTATTGGAAAATTTTCTTAAGGTTTGTACTTTTGGTTTATTTGTTGGAACTCTATAGCTAGATGCCCTTGGTTGGCTTGTTTGACTGATTGATGAAACTTTAGTCTGATTTGTTTTTTGTAGAATATCTAAAGATCTTGGTGTAGCAGATTCAACATTATTTCTCTCAAGCATTTTCTTGGGAGGGTTTTCTGGGGTCTTCTTGGTTTCAACTGTTTTCTTTGTTTCATTACCCTTATTTGTTTCAACAGTCTTCTTTGGAGGGTTTTCATTCTCTCTCTTTCTCCTCAGGTTATACTGTCTGTGTACCTCCATAATAGAATTCTCAAAGGCCTCCTGTTCTATTTCATCTGCTTCCTCATTTACCTCTGTTTGTGAAAGAAGAAAAATCTCATGTTCTTCTTGGGTGAGGAAAAAGGATTCATCATCATGAACGCCCATGAGGTTTATATGAGTGTCATCAAATTCCTCGAGTACCTCCTCCTCATCATGAACATAATTTTCTTGGAGGGGTTGTCTGATTTTCTGATCTGGCCCCCTCTGTTCTCTTTGATCCCTAGGATCTCTCTGCTGGATCTGGGGTGGATTTCTTCTGAAGTTTGGGTTCCGAATTAGAGGAGTAGCTTGGTTATCCCTGGGGGAGTTTATTTCATCTATAATAAGTCTCTTCATCATTCTCTCCATCGCTTTGGCTAAAGAGTCCAATTTGGCATCTGAAGAGGATGTGGAAGGTTCCTCTTTGATTGTGACCCTCCTCTCTATTCTCTATCTGGCCCTTCTAGCTAGTAGGTTAGCCTCCACGCTTACTTTGCTTTTTTTCATGTCTTCCAAAGTAGCTAAATTTCTTTCCCTTAGCTGATATGACATATCAGTGTCAAATCCATCTGGAAACTTAATAAGTGCTAAACCTTGAGAGGGTTTTATGCATTGTAAAGGTTCTTGAACCTGGTGCAATAATCTTGCACTATTTCTCCCTGATTCCTCTTGATGTTCTCATATTCTGATAATATCTGGAGTGAATTTTTCTTAACCTCCCATCTGTCTAGAAAAATTCTGTGAAAAGATGCAAGATCAGTTATCGAAGCAGGACGTAAGGCTTTAAATGACTTTTTAATGTCCCCAATCAAGCTTTGTGCAAATAATCTCATTTGTACATCAACTTCATCTACCTCCCGCAAATCAAAATAATCATTCATTTTATCCA
>JASDQU010306416.1:87849-98433 GCA_032191745.1 Picea mariana | reverse complement strand
CTATTATTGAGAACCTCGATCTCTAAAAACCTTCATTTAGGCCCTCAAAATGGCCCCGAAAGTTAAAACCTGCTAAAAATAGTAAATTGCCAAAATGGCCAGAAAACTGTTTTGAGCCATTTGGAAAAGGTGGGTGGCCCCCGATATCCACCTGGATCAATAGCGCAACACAAAAGACTGATCAGATAGTCCCAAACCCTAGCCAAGAGATATCCAATCCAATACTAAAACTAGTTGCTGTCGCAGGTGCACCTGCAACCCTCCTCCAAACCTACGCACCAGACTACAACTGCAGTGTCCACCAATTGGGAAACTGCAATTCTGAGAGATGTTGCAAATGAGAACTGGCGCCCTGTATTTATAGTAATCCTGCCAGTTTGTTGGGGCTGACTTCTCCTTCTAGGTATGTGTCTGTTCAATATATTATTATTAATTATGGCCACCTTCTTCTCTTGGAGGCTAATATCCTAATATAAATTATCTTCTTGAGCCAACAAGGATTCTAGGGTATCTAGCCAATTCATTAGGGTTTCTCTTTCTTCCCAGAGTCTTCTATTCTCATCAAGATCACACGTGGGGGTAAATACCTCCCGCAACTACCATAATATTAACACCGAGTACCTTCTTTATTAAGTACCATCACCACAGAGGAAGAATATGGGCTAGTACTAAGAAGGAACACACCTGCTTCTAGCAATTCATGAACATTTTTCTCAATTTAATTCTTCTAGGAAAAGCGATGAAAATAAGGACGAACATTGGGAGGAAGACTTCCTACGATGAGAGTGATGGAATGATCATGGACTCCATGGGAAGTGGGAAGTTCTTTGGGAGTGGTAAAAACAACTTGGTGGTAGGAGAGGATATATTGGAGGTTGGAATGCACAGAAGGTGTCTCAATAGAATGAATGGAGTGGAGTCGGGATATAATTCCAAAATGCCCTTTTTTGAGGAGATTTTCCATGCGATGGGAACTAATGATCTCAAGGGATCCTGATGTGATGCCTCATAACTTATACCAATGTCCCTCATGTTGGAATTGCCTGGTTAAGTCCTTAAAATTTATGAGAATTTGGCCTAGAGTGCGTAACCATTCGACACTAAGAACAATGTCACAACCACCCATGTCTATAGAAAACATATGGGATTTCAGGTGATACCGAACAATTTGAGGTTGTACATTTTCACATCACCCCCCACATTTCATGGAACTGCCATTGGAAATCATAATTTAAAAATTATTGATGGCATAGATGTAATAATTGACTTCTTGGGAAATGTGATGATGAGTAAAATTATGGTTTCTACCATTGTCCACAAGGATGATGAATTTCCTATTTTTGATGTAACCAATTAATTTGAGAGACCGGGAGAAGACAAACCAGTGAGGCAATTAAGTGAAATCATCGGGTCAACGTCTAGTGGATCACAGGGTGGGGTCATATCATATGGCATTGGTAGTTACTCCACATGTGGAACAAAAACACATTATTCATAAATATCCTTAGTCACAACCATAAAAACATTTTTCTCCTTACACTTGTGCCCAGGAAAATATTTGTCATCACAATTATAACAAAGACCCTTTGGTTGACGTTCAACCATTTTAGCTTTGGTTAATTTATAGATCTTAAGGGGAGTTGTAGGAGGGGCATAATTGGTGGGTTTAGGATGAGGAGGAAATGAGGGTTTGTGGGTCTGGGAGGATACAATTCATTTTGATTCCTTGTCTTGTTGAGTATCTTTGAACCAATTCTAGGGGTGTGCTATCAAAACATGGGAATGACGTTAGTCTTTGAGGCCATTGATAAATAATTCCCTAAAGAAATCATCTGGCATGCCCTAAAGAAAGCATCTGACACACATCAATAAAGTCTTCCACTGTCCTAGACTTCTTTAACTTGGTTAAATGTCCTAAATGGTGGGTGTTAGAGTCAAAGCATTCATAAATTTTGGCCACAAAATGTGTCCAAGCAACATAACCTTGGCATGCCTTTTTTCATCATTTCCACCATTGCCATTGTTTCGGATCCAGATATAGGACACCAGAACGAAGATTTTTTAAATCATCATTAATGAAATGCAAAGAGAAATAATGTTCCATTTGGGTGATCTATCCTATGGGGTTTAATCCATCAAATTCGTTCACCTCAATTCTGGGAGGGCATAGGTCTCGAAAAAAGTGGTTAGTATGAGGACCTTGGTAATGGGAATATTCATGGTCATCCTGATAAGATTGATTTTCATAAGAGGAAGGGTTCTAGGAACCTCTCATGAAGTGTTCAAAGGTGCATTTGAGGTCTTTGAGGTCTTTGATCTCTTCTATGTAGGAACATTGTTCCTTGAGGATCTCGATACATGAATTGAATGAGCTAATGTTGGAATTGATAGTCTTGATGTCTTCTTTGTTTAGGTGGGTGTCAACAATCAAGGTATTGAGTTCTTGGGATCTTATGGTATCCATTTGGAAAAATGAGTAGGAAAATGGTATAGGGGAAACAAAAGGGGTTAGGAGGGGTGGGTGGGATCACTGAGAAGAAGGGTGTCAAATCATAGGTAACACTTCAATCAGGGAGAAAACGAGGATCTAATGGGATAAGGGCCAAATAAGGGTGTTAGAGAAGGGTCGGGTCCACAAAATAAATTGTGTTAAAAGTGATAGGTATCGATGGAATCTGGGTGAATAGAGGAAACCAATGGGATAGGTCCCAAATAAGTGTTCTATGGCCTGAATAATACCATAGTCACAAAATTCCCAAATTCTTAATAGGAAGAAATGTGTATTAATTTTGCAACAAGAATGCAGAAGAGACAGTTGCGCGGTAATAAATATTGTTTGTTATGTGTTTTTTTCATCCCCAGGGGTAGGATATTTAGGGTTTCTACAGATAAGGGTTTTCCCTGTGCTATAGCTCTCTGATATACATGTGGGGTCCAACAATAGTACTCAACCAAATATCTCAAGGAACCAACTAAGGAGGCTAGACCATGCCCTTAACTGTACTACCTGACTACCCAGGTAGTAGAGAGTATCTTCCCAAGTGTTGTTCTCGGTGGCACTGTAGAAGTCATGCGGCCAATCAGTTTATCTATGGAGGGATTTAGGAGATCTAGGATAATACCTGTATAGGTGTTGCCTGATGTGATACCACTCAAAGGGCTACCAACAAGGGTTACAAGGGTGGGAAATAGATGTGTGCTTAAGTACAACTTGTATTTCCTGAGTGTATGACTCCCCAACCATGGATTTATGCACGTAATGATAGATCTTTATAGCTTTAAGATGTCGAAATATGTCTCTACTTTGAAAAAAAATAGCCCATAATTTTTTTTCAAGGAAGGTGCTTAGATACCACTTGTAGTATTCCAGATATAAAATAGTATGCAGAACATAAATATTTTAGCTATAAATGGAAGAGAAACAAATATATAACCAAAACAATACCAAAATAATACAAGAATATCTCCAGATAGCAATGTTCACTTTCCTCTTCGAGGGGGCAACCTCTAGCAGAGCAGAGATCTATTACAATAATATCCAAGAAAATATATTTCTCATACCCTCTAGTCCTATTTATATTAAATCTATCTATCCAAAAGAAAAATCTAGAGGAATGTCCTTCTAGAAGCGAAATCTTCTATTAGGTCTTCTTACATTTGACTTATTCTTCTTTATTGCTAGGCCTTGTTAATATTGGCCTTTAATACATGGAATTATATTATTCTACCTACATGAGGGGTTAGGGAAGTCATTTCCCTAACAATATTGATGATATATTGATGATATACTCATGATATACTGATGATATATTTTTTATTAAGTTGAAGTTTTTATATTGTGGTTAAAAGTGGTTAAGTGTTCATATTGATTCACCTCACCCCCCTCTCGGTATTCCAACACCCTCATTAACTGATTTTCACTAAAATAAGGAAAAAAAGAAATAACTTATTATTCACAAACTAAATGACTCATCAAAGAGGCTTGGGTTCATCTCATAATAATGAATCCTCTCTATAGGTTCCCTCACCCTTTCCTCTAGTGGTATCATGGGCAGTACTCAAGGCTTCACCCTGTTGACGGGCAAAGTTGACCACTCATCAACTTGAGGGGTGGATCCAATCCGAGGTTGTCTAAATAACCCAAGCCATTTGTATTAATTCACTCTAAAAGGTTTAGCGGCTCCGTTGGCCGATCTAAGTCCTAGGAAAGTAAAAAAAAACTAAACTAAAGAAACTAACTAAGTGAAAAATAGTTGCTACAAACTATATACAATTTAAAATGTATTTACAGTTTTACTAACTAACAGAATAATAATTCTACCTATTAAATATACAGTGTATCAATATATTTATATTTCTATTATATGTACAGTATTCACAAAATGCAAATTTTTTATTGAAAACCTGCGAAAATCATATATGAATTGACAACAAAGCTATTGTTCAGTATTTTTTATTTTTTATAACTTTTATCAACAGGAAATGAAATGGCAGTTATCTATTTGAGAAATAAAAATAACAATTTGTACTGTGTATCTAAATTACAACAAATTCTTATNCCTGTGCATAGCATCAATGTTTGTTGTTTGATGAGGCCAACCCACACCAAATTTTCCCAATGCTTCTCGTAAACGAGAAACAATAATGCTTTGAAAGATAATGACAAAACAAATAAGATATGTAGCAACAACAATTTATCATTTGACAAACGATCATATTAAGATAAATCTGAGAATGACAATTTGTATATAACTGTTCAATGGATAGAGAAGATGAAGCTTCAAATCATCAAATGTAAACAGATCAATTGTTGTATATAAAACGAGAGGCATAAAATATGGACACTATTTAAATCCCATCACATCAACCTGTAACAAATTATGATATCTAAAGTAGTCAAAAATTTGATTACAAATTGAAATGAACAAAAATTGAACAAAAATATGATATGCTGAAGCTAAAGTTGTGAAAACATCCACTTTCATTCAAGTTTGATAATAAAAAATCCATAGTTTCTTCTCCCAAGCAGGGATGATCCTTGTTTACAAAAATAATACATATATAAGGCCACAGGATCAAAACATTCCTTGTGGAAATTATCAAAGCTGTTGCAAAAATTATGGGATTACAATCTCCCAAATTCCTATTTCTATCTAAAACTAACGGCCTAATCCAAAACTATGTAAAGAAAAAGCATGTTCAGATATGCCACAGTCGATCCAATCTCCTTTAAAATTCATGTGTACCTGTCAATGCATAAGAATACATGATTTTCAGATTGTATTTTAGTTGTAAAATCAAAACAATTCAATTTTTCATAACTAGCTACAGAATCTCATGATTATGTAGCTAGTTATTATTACAAACAAAATCGTGTTGTATCAATTCAATCATAATAGAATTAGATGCAATTTGATCAAATGAATCTTATATGCTAATTCAAAATGAAACAAAATCATCCTAAAATTACTTTTGAAAAAACCATACCTCGGGTTCAG
The DNA here is from genome assembly GCA_032191745.1 of Picea mariana. Lineage (NCBI taxonomy): Eukaryota > Viridiplantae > Streptophyta > Pinopsida > Pinales > Pinaceae > Picea > Picea mariana. The sequence continues at coordinate 92,935 of JASDQU010306416.1, read as the reverse complement.
GGATTTGATTTGATCAAGCTATTTTTGAATTGACAATGGCAATGGCCGCTTATACATTTTTAAAGACAACAGAGCCCGTGGTCTTCTACCTTTTATCATTTGCTAGAAACCTGTCATTTTCCTTCGTTAGCACATTTACTCGGTCCTCCAAGGACTTGATTTAGGATTGGAGCAAAGGGACGTCTATAATATCGGTCGAGCCACGACTTGTATTCATTGCACTGTGGTTGATCAGGCCATGCAATTACAGGTGAGGAGCTTCTTATTTGACTATCAGTTCCTCTGTCGAGTTTGATCCCAGGGTAGTTAGGATCATCTTTAAGACATAGTGGGAGGTTTGTCACATAGTCATAGGGCTTGACTGAACAAAGGCCGTGTGAGTCTGGATACTCCTCAGTCAGAAACCGTTTGATTTCAGAATCAGAATCTTCACTCAACAGAATTGGCTGTTGGTCTGTGTTTTCTTTTTGTTTGTTACGAGCACACTGTGAAACCTAGTGTTTGCACCCTTTACGTCACGTTGTGAGAAAATAAGAGGTGCTTACATGCCCAGTTGGGTCTTGCTGAGCATGAAAACTATAGAGGAAAGAGTTAGAGAAAGAAACACAAAACTATAAGCAAGAAATAAACTAAAACAAACTAAAATTAGAAGCATATGGATATAGAGATAACAAACACAAAAAGACCAATATCACCAATGTTTTTAGGCTGATCTATTGATGAAATCAAAGCACAATGAAGAAAGGGGACTATGAGTCCCTTCTTCCTCCAAAGGAAGGCTCTTGGACCCTCACAAACTTTCTCTCCTTACAACAAGAAAAATGAAAATGGTGATGAAAGAACTCCTTTGCAAATTCACTCAATGGAGAGGTGAATTGCTCAATGAAATGGTGGCAATGTGTTATTGTGAAGGAGTGAGTCCTTAAAACAATCTAAGAAGCATAACATTACATGAAATTCCTTGAGAAAATGAGGTTTCTTCATGGCTTTTTATAGCATTGCATTGGGTGACTATGTAACTCCTTTGTAGTGTGAATAGAGGCTCTTTAGGGCTTCATTAGGTCTTTGACCAGCCTACCATGCGGATTTAGCTCAGATTTGAGGTTCAAATCGACTTGGGAGTTGATCCATAAGTGGTTGGGAGGCCGACCAATTCAATAAATTCACCGTTTAGCAGGTGTGCGGGTCTTTGTGCCAACAGTCGCGCATCATGCGCATATGCGCACATGGTACGTTCCTGTTCCATGCATATGCGCGTGCACCCAAATTCTGCAAATCGCTCTTCAATTTTTGGTTACTTTGTATAATTTTTGACCTTTTCGGAATTCCATGTGATTAATTTAGTGCCATGAATGACTTCATTACTGCTTGATGATGTTGAGTTCTTGTCGCCATGTGTGGACGAAATTTCAGTGATAACAGATGCCCCCTGATGGATGAGGTTAGGAGCATACATATAGCTGAAATCCATCTATGTTTCTTCTACTGAGAATGTTGGTGTAAGAGAGAGCAATAGTGGGTTCAGTAAGAGCAATCCTTTGGAATAGAAAGGGATGAGTAGAACCCGACCTTCCAGAAGGTGCGTAAAATATACAACTGTGTACAAACAAGGCGGGTATGCCCCATGCTCATGTTATGTAACTCTGAAACAAAAGACAACTGAAGTGTTGGTGTAGACAACTGCAGTGCCCTCGGGGGAAGTAATGATAAAGGCAGAAGACAATTCTACAAAGGAACATACTCTGAAGAATAGGCAATGATCGCAATAATAAGTAGCGATGATGATGCAGGCATTGATGGCCCTACCAAGTTCAGAGGTCTTAGGCAAATGACAAAAATAAATTCAATAGTCTCAAAGTAAGACCCACCATAACATGAGAAAGTGTTAGCGTCGAATGCTATGGGGGCCAACAACAACAGGGAGTAATGGTGTTTCAACCTGTGCCATCCGAGAGCTCTCATTAAATGGAGAATGAGAATCAAGATACTGTCGCCCTTTCGAAAAATTGTGCTGATGTCGACAAAAAGGGGGACGCGACTCCCAAAAGCAACGGGCTTCATGGAATCTACTGAGGTGAGGAAGTGGCAGAGGTACATAGACGAAGTCAAAAAGTGGGAAGACTCAAGACTTCCCTTGGTTGGAGGATGTATGAGATAAAAAGTGGATGAAACCATGTAACAAGGTCGAGTGTCAGGGGGACGACAAGACCGGTGATAAGTTGTGCCAGAGGCGGGACAAGGTGAACAAATCAGTCCTAGTCTCGACCATNAAATGTAATGACTGGAAATAAAGGTGTTTGTACAATAAATAATGAATAATTTGGGGAGAAATGTACAAATATAGAAACGGGTGCCCCAGTGTGAAATGCGTGCCCCAAGGAGGGCAGAATTGTCTTGGAAAACTGATGAAGGGTGGGGGCCCCATTGGTGAGTTTTTGTATGAGGTAGGTGAAATGAGGATAGGTTCACAGATGGGAAAACTAATTGTGGATGAAATGGAGGGTTCGTGATCCTGTGGAGGTGCAGGTAAAAAATAGAACCATAAAGAGATAATCTAGTAGTCCATGTGGGAAAACTAGAAAAATGAGGAGAAGGAGCATGTGGCTGATTGATGACATGATGAAAATACTATCGAGACTCCCATCCCTAAAGGATATTGCAGAACATCATGAGTGTCAAAAAGTGCCAAAAGGTGCTATGAATGGGACAACTCATGTGGGTAAGAATGCTATCGGGTAACAGTACCGAAGATGCAGATGGAGGTGTGGGTACTGTAGAGCCGGGAATGAGGGTCCTAAAGGCCAATATCAGAGGGTGTGACTGGAAATGTAAATGCAATACAGTGGGAGAGACTACATGCCAGTGCTGAGTATATACCTGAAGGGATGATGTTGATAAAAGATGAGCAAGTACCTACACACAGAACAACCAAATACCCAAAGTGAACTATATCTGAAGAGAATCAAAGATATGAGTATGTATTAGATAAATGTGATAATGCACATGCGTACCTGACCATGATATGAAAAAAAGGTGCCCCGGGGGTTCGGGATGAAAAGTGACCCAGGGACAACTGTGATATAGGTGGCGGGATGCTAATCCCATGGCTGAAGACAGTTTGAAAAATAGACACCTTGAGCTCCTGGAATGGTGAGTGGAAGTTTGGCAAAAGACCTATATATAACTGTAGGGCCCACATTTCCACCTCATTTGTACCTGCTGCAATAGTGACTGGACGAGAAGATTCCAGAGGAGATTTGGAGATTCAGGGAGGACGAGGCATCCGATCGGCGGTTTGCGAGTGTTAGGTTAGTGGTCTGATCATCCTGCATAGAAATAGGCTTTCAATTTTTGGGCAGGGATGGTACGGGGGGCCATACCGGGGTTATTAGGGGATTTGTTATGGGGTGTGGGCTCACATGCACGGGTGATTCAAGTAGGCGAGGATGATTTTAGCCAGATCATGGAAGATGCATGTCATTGCCCGCTGGAAAGTTACGCCAGCATTTTTTAAGCTGAAAGGCATGATGCGATATGAAAAAGTACCCCACGGGGTAATGAATGAAATTTTATACTGATCGGCTGGGTGGATTTGAATTTGATTATAGCTAGAGAATCCGTCCATAAAGGAGAGAGCCTCGTGGCCGGCGCAGTCGTCGATAATTTGATCGATGAAAGGCATTGGAAAGTTGTCTTTGGGACATGCATTGTTGAGATCGCGAAAGTCTGTGCAAACGCGGATAGTGCCCTATTTTTTGTCAATGGGTACAGGGTTGGAAACCCATGAAGTGTAAGCGATGGGGTAAATAAACTTGGCCGCACGTAATTTATCAATTTCAGCTTTGATAGCCGCAGCTTTGGCTGGGTGTAGCGGGCGCTGTTTCTGGCGGACTGGTGTGATGTTGGGCCAGGTGTCGATGCGATGTTTGACAATAGAGGGATCGAGGCCAGGCATTTCCATGTATGACCAGGTGAAAATATCCCTTACTCCTGGAAGAGGGCTTTATATGCGGTGATTTCCTGAGGAGTGCAAGCAGCTCCAATGGTGATTTCTTCGATGATGCCATTTTTAATGGAAATGTTGATTTTGATGGTGGGGGAAATGTTGGCCATGTTGCCTTCTTCAAAAGCATCAGGGGCAGGAATGAGATTGTTGAACCAATCGATAGGCCCTGCTGGGACAAAATCTTTATTTTTGACCGCGTAAATGGGATTTTGGTTAGGAGGCATGAGGGATTCTTGTGGAGAGAAGAGTGCACGGTGATGTAGTGCATCCCAGGGTGAGTCTGAGTGGTTTAGTGATTCGAGTATTTCCTCGTCGCATTGGAAACGCTGGGAATACAAGGGGTCATGAGGAGTGATCTCAGTGCTAGGGTGATTGCCCCCTGATGGAGAAGCAAGGGGAGTAGTGATAGGAGATGGTGAGGGTTCACTCGACATAAACCATATATTGAAGTACTGAGGGGTACCGGTGGTGGTTGGGTGGAGAGTCTTCGTAGGGGAATGAGCAGGAGAGTTTGGGGAACTACAGGGTAAATCCTCAAAGACGTCATTTAAGAACCATGGAGGCGTTGGGAGTGCCTTGGGCTCGGGAGAAATGACATGAATATCCTCAAGTGATGGGGTAATGTCAAGTATCGCCTCTGCAGGTTGGTGAAGCAGGGCCAATTGACGTCACCTGTATGCAAGGATCATAGGGCACTGGTATGTAAAATGAGCTATTGAATCGCAGAGAGAGAAAGGACATCTCATACATTCGTTGACTGAAGTAGTGACATAGAGAATGTCAATGATATTTGTTGAAGAGGACGTAGCAGGGTGGGGGTTGTTCTGGAAGTTCTGGCGCACAACGGCCATTGTCTGCCGAAATCATGGCAGTGTTGGGCAATGATGAGTGTAATGGCTATACTCTGAATAGATAGCACAAGCGTATTTGGTCCTCAACCCTTTACTACTTGATGGGTTGATGGTATTGGGGGGACTAGCAGTAGCAACGAGTGTTGTAGGAGTTGGATTGGGGTGAATAAAATTCCTTAATTCAGGTAGTGATGGGAAATTATTGGTTTGGTGTCCCTCTTTCTCATAG
>JASDQU010306416.1:54167-83674 GCA_032191745.1 Picea mariana | reverse complement strand
GGAATTTAAAATCCCTAGGAAACTAGCATGTGGACATGTGGGTCCGTTACTATCCTTTAACTCCCTATTGTGAGATAATCTAGAAAAAGCATGAAACTATCCTAGATTGAACATGTGGGCATGTGTGGGCCCATTACAAACCTTTAAACTCTCTTAGTGTTTTGATCTACGAAAGAAGAAATTCAAACACTATCCTATCTTTGTGACATGTGGGCATGTATGGGCCTATTACAAGAAAGTGATTGAAAAAATTTAGCTAAGAAGGGTCTCGAAAGGGACGTTGTCCTCTCCTAAAGGTTTTAAAACTTTTGTTTAAGGGAGATAAGATTGTTTTCACAATCTTTTTCTGTTTCTCAAGATCATTGGAAGCGCGAGAGAAGAGCATACTCAAGGATTGTTACTTCAATGCCAAGTCCCAATGTAAGTTTAGATGTGATTAAAAATGATGTCCACCTTAGATGAGTAATCAACACAAGCCATCCATGTGGAAAAAAAGAAAAGAAGGGAAATTGATTTTTTATCCTCCTAAGTGCTTATGTTAGACTAACCCCTTTATAAGTTGAGGGGACTAAGTGTGGTGCAGTATTTAGAGCATGCATAACATCATTTTAATAGGGCCCATGGCCTTCCCCACATCCCAATTAACTTACAATGTGAAATTTTTTTCAAAATGTGCGGCCCCTAGTGTAGACAGGCACGCACAGAGCGTCGACGCGCGAACAAAATAAATACAGAAAGCACATGCACACAAAAAAAGACTGTGAAAATGCGCATGCATGCCCAATGCACGTCTGTGGGGTAAAATACCCGCGCGCCTATGAAAAATGGCCAAGAGAGAAAATATGGATGGATTTCTCTCAATTCCCCCTTGAATTCACTGGTTAGCAGGTCGACAGAGGCCGGTTTGTGCACCTGCAAGTTAATGAAAGAAAAAGAAGAGAAAAATAAACCCAAATGAGGAAGGAATTGATACCTAGTCCCCAGTATGGTCGCCAATCTGTTTGCACCCTTTACGTCATGTTGTGAGCAAATAAGAGGTGCTTACATGCCCAGTTGGGTCTTGCTGAGCATGACAGCTGTAGAGGAAAGAGTTAGAGAAAGAAGCACAAAACTATAAGCAAGAAATAAACTAAAACTAACTAAAATTAGAAGCATATGGATATAGAGATAACAAACACAAAAAGACCAATATCACTAATGTTTTTAGGCTGATCTATTGATGAAATCAAAGCACAATGAAGAAAGGGGACTATGAGTACCTTATTCCTCCAAAGGAAGGCTCTTGAACCACCACAAACTTGCTCTCCTTACAACAAGAAAAATGAAAATGGTGATGAAAGAACTCCTTTGCAAATTCACTCAATGGAGAGGTAAATTGCTCAATGAAATGGTGCTAATGTGTTATTGTCAAGGAGTGAGTCCTTAAAACAATCTAAGAAGCATAACATTACATGAAATTCCTTGAGAAAATGAGGTTTCTTCATGGATTTTTATAGCATTGCATTGGGTGATTATGTAACTCCTTTGTAGTGTGAATAGAGGCTCTTTAGGGCTTCATTAGGTCTTTGACCATCCTACCATGCGGATTTAGCTCAGATTTGAGGGTCAAATCGACTTGGGAGTTGATCCATAAGTGGTTGGGACGCCGACCAATTCAATAAATGCGTCATTTAGCAGGTGTGCGGGTTCTTGCACCAACAACCACGCATCGTGCGCGTATGCGTGCATGGTACGTTCCTGTTGCGCGCATATGCGTGCGCACCCAAATTTTGCAAAGCGCTCTTCAATTTTTGGTTACTTTGTATAGTTTTTGACGTTTTTGGAATGCAATGTGATTAATTCAATGCCATGAATGACTTCATTATTGCTTGACGATGCTGAGTTCTTTCTTGACGATTTTGAATTTTGTAATTGATATCGTTCTTGCCCTTACCCTTTTTCCTTGCAGACCTTTTAACAGGCTTATCGCCATCTTTTAGGCATGAATCAGGCTGAGTGTCAGTTCGGGTAGGGTTTGGGCAGGTTGAGGGTTCAAGAGAGGGCAAGAGTGTAGGAGGAGGAATGACAGGCCTGACAAGGGTTTCTATAACAATAGTTTTGTCAAACTATCCAATTTTAGGCATGGAAAAACCATTTCTCAACAAGAAATCATCCCAACAATCGCCATTCACGTTCAACTGATAAATCATAATAACTTTAATTAAACATTGGTGGAAGAGGCTGGAGTCGACTTTCTCCCTCTTGAAACATTTAGCCATTTTATATAAACTTCAAAGGAGGAAATGTGGCATATTTAAGGGAAAATCTATGAAACTCATGAGCAACCATAGGTGGTATAGAAAAACTAGGCCGTATCTACCCTCACAAGTAACAAACTGCTTGATAATAGCCAACAAATCATGCCACCTAGACTTATGAGCTGTAACTGGCATACCTTTATCGCAACTATTGATTTTCCTTGAGGTAAACAGGAGTGGCCATGGTACTTCATCAACCTTCAAATTTTTAAACCATCTTTTCCCCTCGACTGGAAGACCAGTGGATGAGATGAGGAAATGCTCATTTACTTCGAGTTGGACATCCCCAATTTTGGCTCTGCACCCATCGAATGTAAGTGCAAATTGCTGAGTGACTGCCAAGTTGAAACCCTCGAACTTCTCAATAAAAACCAACCAACCATTCCTCTCTAGGTACTCTCAGGCGTTATCAAACAATGACAAAGTTTGGACACCGTTAGGCTCGATTCACACTACAGGAACCATAGCTAATAGCACAAAATAAACAGGGTAATCGGTGATAGGGTTTGACACAGTAGACACAGAACCATTTTTCCCGCAGCTTCCCCAAAACAAGCAAAGGCAACCTGAAATGCAAGACAGAGCGTTAATGCTTATGCGTGCGAGGGTGGTGGAGTAAATTGGGACCATGCAAAAATATCATGTCGGGCTGTACAATCGACGATGCATTGGTAAAATGTTGCATTCAAATCACAATAGTGCATATCAAAAAGAATTTTAAACATGTCAAATGAACCATGATTTGACCCAAAAATTAATGTATTCAATCAAACCATTGTGCCAGAGCTTTTGTAAATCAACACCATATTAATAATACTCAAAAGCATAGATATTGGGTGTTTTGATAATGTATGACCAGTGGTGTGTTTGAATTCAAAGAGTGATGACCACATAAACAAATAGGTTCATAACAATCCAAAAGATCATTTGAATGCAATCAACATGAATTCCAACTCTGGTTTTCACGCTTGCAGTCGTGAAAATGAAAACGAAAAGTAGGTATGCAAAAGCGAAAGATAATGGTGTCATTTAAAAAAATTGTGACGAGTATTGAGGGTTCAAAACCCTTGTGTAGGCAGCTTGTAAGGAAAATATAGGAATTAATATGGCTGCCAACAATGGCGACACACTGGTAGAAGCAGTTATCTCTGCCAAACGAACAAGTCTAGATTAGGATAATGAGAAAAACTCCAACTCAAAAACAACCAGAAAACTGTTTGAACATCATCATCAATCATAAAAATTCCATCTTGTTATTTTAAAAGATGAAAACTGATAACAATCTTAACAAAAACGAGTCACGATATTAAGGTTAAAATCTCCAATACTTTTGACAGAGCCACTAGTGCCAGCAGGCATCCATAGCCTCAACAAGGTTTCCAATTAACCCACTCCAATATCCGTATCTTTCCAGGAAGTTCTAAATCAGAATGAAGGACATTTAAGGTCAAAAGATTACATATCTGAGAATTTTCATATACCTGACATTGCTTCACTGCCAGTCGGCCTGTTCATTACCCTGGCGAAGTTATCTTGGCATCATGCATGCATTTACCCGCTGCCAGCATACCTGTTCAGTATCCCGGTGGGTTTACAAGCACCTCCCACATCTCTTTAATGATTTATTTGGTTTTTAAAGATATATAATTGAGTGGGGTGACGCTGAAAATTATGATATTTTGGACATATTTTAAGAAATTACAGACCTTGAGAAAAAAAATTAAACTGTCCTTCATTAAGATCTAGAGATAGTTTGTTAATAAATAGACCTTCGAAGGCAAGGAGACATCTTCTGAGTTGTTCTGTTAAGGAACAGGGACAACGTAAGAAGAAGTGGATGATCATGAAAATCTTAAATTACAGATTGAAATCAAAAAACAACTTTCAGGCAACAAGCTTCATTCAACATGGCTGTAAACTTCAGAGCCATATCATAATTGATGTTTAAACAAACTTTCAACAGTCATTTCAGAGGAAATTTTTTTCTGTTATCTTAATCTGAACAGTTCATGATGCAGGTATATGTATTTCAAAAGTAAAAACTGATAAGCGTAAGGGAGATATCAAAACCAAAACAGGAAAAAAAAATGAAAAGCAGATAAAGGAAAAATATTTACACAGTGTAAACAGGGTAGTCATCAAGCGAAATACATTTTTAGAGCTTGGCCATTCACCAGATAGGTGTCTGGTTGTCCCTCTAGACTCTGTAATTTGAAAGAGCTGGGACCCATTTTCTCAGCAATCAAAAACAGTCCTAGACATAAGTTCTAAAACTTCATATGCTCTCCCTTTCCCTCATGTGGTTTGTCCCATTTTAGGACAAGGTCACCTACCTCAAAGTTCCTTTCATAGGTAGAGTTGGAATCAAACCAGATTTTAACCAGAAGTTGATGCTGATCTAACTTCCATTTTGCTTGAGCCCTTTCTTCTTCTAGTTTTAATAATGCGCTAATTAAATTCTCCAAAGTGGGGCAGTCCTCTTCCTGTATTTTCTGTGATAGATGCAGTGAGGGAAGAAGAATATGTGGTGGCAGAATTTCTTCTCTTCCATAGATGAGAAAGAAGAGAGAGTTACCCACAAAAATTTTCAAGGTTACTCTATCAGCCCAGATTGCGTTTAACAGTGCATTATGCCAATTTTTGTGATTTTCAGATACCGTTGTCTTGATGATTTTAATCAGATTCTTATTACTTGATTCTGCCAATCCATTCCCTTGAGGGTAATAGCTGGTAGAATATTTTAATTTAATTCCTTTTTCTAGAGTGAACTCACTCATCTCAATAGATGAAAAATAGGAAGTGTTATCGAATACTAAATAGTCAGGGATACCAAAACGAGTAATAATATTTGAATTTAAAAAGGAAATTACCTGACTGGTATTCACAGCTTTTAATGGGACAACCTCGGACCACCTAGTGAAGTAATATATGGTTGTTATGATAAACTTATGTTGCTGAGAGGATGGTGGATTGATTGGACCTATAATATCAAGACCCCACTGCTGAAAATGAGAGTCTACTAAAACAGACTGCAAAGGGAAGGCTGGTTTCTGTATTCGTCTGAACACTTTTTGACAAGTAACACACTTGCGACACAAGGAATGAGCATCTTTAAAAAGTGTAGGCCAGTAGTAAGCTGCTCTTAATACTTTATGGGCAGTGGTATCTCAACCAAAATGACCACCAGCTTCTCCTGCGTGCAATTCTAATAAAACCTTTTCTGCTTCATCTTTTTCAAGACAGCGCATTAGTACCCCATAAAAATTTTGACAAAACAAAATACCATTAATTAACTGAAAGGAGGTAGATATAAATCTTAGCGCTCTTCTTTTAGTGGGGTCTAGGTGACGGGGGGATGAGCCATGTTCAAGACAGAATTTTATATCATCATACCAGGGGCTAACAGGGTTTTGTGCACAGTAGATTAAATTTTGGTTGTGTTGTCCTGGGTTTGATACATCATTTTCTTCTTGTTGTCCTGCGGCTGAGTCAGCGACTAAATTGCATAGCCCTTGACCTCTCACTATTTGTGCTAGGGTGATTTCTATGTCATACTCTTGTAAGGAGGTGACCCAATTCACCCTCTTTTCGCCTAGTTCTTTCTATACTAACAGATTTCTGACGATTGGGTAAGGGACGATAATTTTCGTCCTAGATTTCAAAAGATAAGATCGGAAGTTCTTTACTGCTTTAAAAACAACATAGGCTTGTTGATTTACTGCTGAGAAATTGAGTTCTGCACCTTTGAAAGCTGATCTGATATAGACAATTGGGACTTCATTTTTTTCAGCGTTCTTTTGAGTTAGGACAACAGCATAGGAGAGGTCAGAAGAAAATGTGTAAGGAGTGAAATCTTGCGAAAAGTCGGGGCACATCAGAGAAGGAGCGTCTATTATGGCCTTTCTTATTGAATTAAACTCTTGGTTTTCTAAGGGTCCCCAATGATATTGTACGTCCTTTTTTATTAAGTTTTGTAAAGGTCTCACCATTTCTGCAAAACTGGGGACGAATCTCCTGACAAATTTTATTTGGCCTAAGAAAGACTACATAGACTTTTTTGACGAGGGAGGGGGGAGTTTCGATATGACTTGAGTCCTTTCAGGGTCGATAATCATCCCTTCGCTTGATACAATAAATCCTAAGAGCTTACCTTGTTCTACTGCGAAGATAGATTTTTTAGGATTCAAGGAAATGCCATACTTACAACATCATTGTAGAATGGATCTCAAATGAGCTAGATGATTAGCTTTGTATTTCAAGAATACATTAACTTCATCTAGGTAAACTATGACGGATTGACTGATTAAGCCTCAGAAAGCGATGCCCATCGCTCTCTGCAAAGTGGCACCAGCATTAACGAGTCCAAAGGGCATTTTCCTATAAGTGTAGGTGCCTCATGGAGTGCGGAAGGTAGTCTTAATTTTGTCTCGGGGAGACATCAGGACTTGGTTATACCCTGAAAAACCATCCAATAAGGATAATCTTTTAGAACAAGACACCTGTTGAAGGATCTGTTCCATGGGTGGGACAGGGTAGTTGTCTTTATCAGACGCTTGATTAAGGTTTCAGAAATCGACGCATAGTCAGATTTCATCACTCTTCTTCTGGATATGGACAATATTAGAGACCCATTGTGTGTGCCTAACTGTGAAGATTATCTTAGCATTCAGGAGTTTATTTAATTCTTTTTTGACAGTCGGTTCGAGTTTTGGGTGCATTTTTCTTAACTTTTGTTGGAACGACAAAGTTTGGGGTTTCATAGGAATGACGTGTTGTATGATGTTAGGATCAAAGGTTTTTAGGTCATCATACATCCAAGAAAAAACATCTTTGAATTCCTTAAATAGTTTAATAAACGCCACTTTCTCTTGTTGAGAACACCCCACCCCTAAATTTATTCACTATGGATTGTCATTAGTTCCCAAGTTTACTTTTTCATAGGATAAAGAGGAACTATTTGTTTTACAGTTGATTGATTTTTTGAATTTGTCTTGAAGATCATAAAATTTTTCTAATCTAACTACAGATTTAGGGACAGAATTTACCATGTCCGATGAAGATTCAGGGGATCTTGGATCTGGTATTACCATGAAATTGCAAAGATTCTTGTCATGAGTGCATTCGTCGATCACTGCGCTTTGGAAAGTTTCTTCCATATGTAGGAAACTAATAATTTGTTGATCGTCCTTGAAGACTCTCCAATTCGTGATGTTGTCAGGGATAGATGGCCTGAACAATAGTTCGACGGAGAATGCATTCGGGGACAAGCCTTCTGCAGGAAAGATTTTCGAAGCTACATTAGCTAATAAGTTGGCTTCTGAATTATTCAATATAGGAATAGAATTTATGTTAAAAGCAGAAAACTTATTCATCAAATTCCATACCTCAGATTGGTAGCTGTTAAGATGCGGAGATAAACCGTGGATAGAATTTTTTACCTGTCTAACCACAATTTCTGAATCGCCAAAGACAGTCAGATTTTGAACGTTCATATCTAATTCTTTCCTGAGGCCTTGCAATAAAGCCTCATATTTTTCCATGTTGTTTGTACATTCAAACTCTAATCTGCATGCAATTAGGGTTTTGTTACCTACCGGATCAATAATAACGCAGCCCGCACCAGCTCCTTCCCTGGACTTTGACCCGTCAAGGTAAAGAGACCATATTTGATTTTTTTTGGGTGCATGAGACCATTGGGTAGAAACTGTTGGCTGCATATATGCAACAATTTCAGACTGTTGCTCCAGGTTAGTGATAGTTAAAGTCTCGACCATGAAATTGCCGTAAAAGGTATCCATCCCTTGTATTTCGGGTGAATCGCTAGACGGTGTAAATGGCTCATTGGGATCATTCAAATCTATCACTCTGAACTTTAGGTAACGTTCATGATTTACGTTGATTTTTTTGGGCTTTCCATTCTCGGGCAGCCACAAGTGAGACCAATCTGTCACAAAATAGTTGTGTAGCTGTTCTGACCAGTCTCTACTTAAAAACAAACCATACACTTCTGGAATATCTACAACAATAATATCAATTACTTGATGAACTTTGGGGTTAGACGATAATCTTATTAGCACATTTCTTAATTCACATATAACTTTAACACTAGTTCAATCAAGCTGGATAATCTTTAAGGTGGATGGTTCAACTTCAGCGTTAATCTTCTAACACACAGACCATGGAATTACGTTGGAAGACGCTTCTGAATCTACCATACAATTGTGAACGTTCCTATTACAGATTTCAAAAGTTAACAAAAATGGAGGGACGTTTCTGCGAGTACTAATGGTGGAAGCTTGTTGCTTTTTACTCGGAGCCTCTAAAACTAATTTATCTACATTTGTTACATTATTTACATGAAGGTCTCTCTTCTCATGAGGATCATAATTATTCTTAGTGGAGGCCTTTTGAGGAACTTTTGGGTTATTCTGAAAAACTTTGTTACTGCTTGGATTACCGTTTTTTCTAGTCTCTGCGATATTCTGTAACATTTTTTGTTGCAGAAATGGAAATTTTAATAATTCATAAACATAAATGTTAGCCCTTTACTTTTTTATATCTTCAACTAAATCATAATCTAAGCTTGGGTTCGCATAATTTTGTTTAGTCTCAGTTTTTCTAGACCGTTTTGGGGGTAAATTCGTAGTGTTTTCAGAAGAAGGTTTGTTTGTTTTCTTACTCCTAGTATTGTAGGGATGTACTGTCTCAAAATTTTCTTGAAAAATGCTATCCGAGAAGTGTCCAAAAATGTTCATAGAAGATTCATCTTCTTCAACTGTCTCTTGTTCAACTACTTCCTCAGGGATCTCAGGGGGCATCAAGTTATCCTGGGCTTCTAGAATGGTTTGAATAGTGAATTGCAGGCTTTCTAGATTTAAGCCTTCGGTATTTGAATTAGGTCGGTTGGTGGGAAAATGCTTCCTAAACAGGGGTTTGTAAGGCCCTTTTCTCGAAGAAGCTTCTTCGGCCATCCTTTTCAAATCTATAACTTGATTTGACAGTTTTTGAACGACTTTTTGTAAGTTCTCTAAATCTGAGCTTTTAGGTTGCGTTTTGTTTTGGGCGGGTCTAGGGATGATTTCGATTTTCTTTTTGGAAGATGAACTAGTCTCTATTTCATTGCCAGTAGTGTATTTTAAGATAAGGATGTATTTCTCAATCTGACTGGCCTCTTCGAAGGCCTCTAACAACGTGGATTTCTTAGATCTCTTTACCCAAATGGATATACTTTGATGTAAGGCTTTCGTATAATATGCTATGATAAGATTCTCAACAAGCATCGAATCCGTAGGGATTCAGGTCTTTAGTGTTAAGAATCTTTGGTTAAAGTCTTTGATTTTCTCTTTGGGGTTCATTCTTAAACTTGAAAGCTCCATGAATAGAACTTCTGGGGACTTTTCATCTCCAAACTTCTCATGAAAACAGGATTCAAACTTCTCCCATGACACGATGGTATGGGGTTGTTGGGAAAGGTACCAGGTAGAGGCATTTCCCTCGAAAGTGTAGGGGAACAATCTACAGACTATGTCTTCATGCTTGAAATTATGGAGTCTAATGGCTAACATAAACTTTTTAATATGATCTTCGACGATCTGTTTAGAGTCTGGGTCAAACTTGGGGAGCCACTTCTCCGGATGTTTGGGCAAGGGATGCTAAGGCCCAGGTACGACTACTGCATCTTGGTCGAGCCAGGGTCTGGCAGGATTTTTCTGGTTTTCCATTGGTCTAGGTGGTGTTGAAGGCTAGGATGAGGAACTGCCTTCATCAGAGGATTCTTCTCCAGAAGAAGAAGGGGATGAAGGAGGTGGTGAGGGTGGTATTCCAGATCCTCCTACTGCAGGAGTGAGGGTTGGATCTGTAGGGTTTAAAGTGAGGCTAGTGCCTCCGAGTTGTTATCTGATATCAGAGAAATCTAATGGTTGGTCCAAAGGTCAGTTTGGCTGCCTTAAACAGGCAAAGGCACTATGTGTTCTTACGAGAGATTGGTGGACAATCTCTTGTACATCACCACCTGTAGGATTTAGAGTTACTGGTTCAGCTATGATCTGTAGATCTTGGTTTGATGTGGTTGCTGTTTGAGGGATGATGTTTTCATTTGAATGACTTCTTGTCACTATAGGTGAGTGGTTGGGTGGTGGAGGAGTCTTACGACCGCCTTGTGCCATTAATAATTTTCAGACCCTCCTTCTAGCGCCATTTGTTGACAAGTG
Source organism: Picea mariana (assembly GCA_032191745.1). Lineage (NCBI taxonomy): Eukaryota > Viridiplantae > Streptophyta > Pinopsida > Pinales > Pinaceae > Picea > Picea mariana. The sequence continues at coordinate 73,167 of JASDQU010306416.1, read as the reverse complement.
AAATTGACCGCTCGTCAAAATGGAGGGGTGGATCCAGTCCAGGGTTGTCTAAATAACCCAAGCCGTTTGGATTAATCCACTCCGACGGGTTTAGCAGCTCCGTTGGCTGATCTAAGTCCTAGGAAAGTAAAAAAAATTAAACTAAAGAAACTAACTAAGTGAAAAACAACTGCTGCAAACTATATACAATTTAAAATGTATTTACAGTTTTACTAAATAATAGAATAATAATTCTACCTATTAAATATACAGTGTATCAATATATTTATATTTCTATTATATGGACAATATTCACAAAATGCAAATTTTTTATCGAAAACCTGCGAAAATCATATATGAATTGACAGCGAAGCTACTGTTCAGTATTTTTGATTTTTTATAACTTTTATCAATAGGAAATGAAATGGAAGTTATCTATATGAGAAATAAAAATAACAATCTATAATGTGTATCTAAACTACAACAAAATCTTATATTAATTAACTAATAGAATGCTACTAGCAAACTAACCTGAAATCGCATATCCATATGTGTCATGTGCATAGCATCAACGTTTGTTGTTTGATGAGGCCAACCCACACCAAATTTTCCCAATGCTTCTCGTAAACGAGCAGCAGTAATGATATGAATGCTAACGACAAAACAAATAAGATATGTAGCAACAACAATTTATCATTTGACAAATGATCATATTAAGATAAATCTGAGAATGACAATTTGTATATAACTGTGCATTGGATAAAGAAGATCAAGCTTCAAATCATAAAATGTAAACATATCAATTATTGTATATAAAACGAGAGGAATAAAATATGGACACTATTTAAATCCCATCACATCAACCTGTAACAAATTATGATATCTAAAGTAGTCAAAAATTTGATTACAAATTGAAATGAACAAAACTTGAACAAAAATATGATATGTTGAAGCTAAAGTTGTGCAAACATCCACTTTCATTCAAGTCTGATAATAAAAAATCCATAGTTTCTGCTCCCAAGCAGCGATGATCCTTGTTTACAAAAATAATACATATATAAAGGCCACAGGATCAAAACATTCCTTGTGGAAATTATCAAAGCTGTTGCAAAAATTATGGGAATACAATCTCCCAAATTCCTATTTCTATCTAAAACTAACAGCCTAATCCAAAAATATGTAAAGAAAAAGCATGTTCAAAGATGCCACAGTCGATCCAATCTCCTTTAAAATTCATGTGTGCCTATCAATGCATAAGAATACATGAGTTTCAGATTGTATTTTAGTTGTAAAATAAAAAAAAATCAAATTTTCATAACAAGCTACAGAATCTCACGATTCTGTAGCTAGTTATTATTACAAACAGAATCATGTTGTATCAATTCAAGCATAACAGAATTAGATGCAATTTGATCAAACGAATCTTATATGCTAATTCAAAATGAAACAAAATCATCCTAAAATTACTTTTGAAAAAAACATACCTTGGGTTCAGGGATTTGATTTGATCAAGCTATTTTTGAATTGACAATGGCGGTGGTCACTTCTACATTTTTAAAGACAACAGAGCCTATGGTATTCTACCTTTTATCATTATCTAGCAACCTATCATTTTCCTTGGTTAGCACATTTACTCAGTCCTCCAAGGACTTGATTCAGGATTGGAGAAAAGGGACGTCTGTATAATATCGGTCGAGCCACGACTTGCATTCATTGCACTGTGGTTGATCAAGCTGTGCAATTGCAGGTGAGGATATTCTTATTTGACTATTAGTTCCTCTGTCGAGTTTGATCCTAGGGTAGTTAGGGTCATATTTAAGACATGGTGGGAGGTTCGTCACAAAGTCATAGGGATTGACTAAACAAAGGCCCTGTAAGTATGGATACTCCTTGGTCAGAAATTATTCGATTTCGGAATCGAAATCTTCACTCAACAGAATTGGTTGTTGGTCTGTGTTTTCTTTTGGTTTGTTACGAGCACAATGTGAAACCCAACACACAGCCTTTTTACTTTTGTAATTGATATCGTTGTTACCCTTACCCTTTTTCCTTGAAGACATTTTAACAGGCTTATCACTATATTTTAGGCATGAATCAGGCCGTGTGTCAGTTCGGGTAGGGTTCGGGTAGGTCGAGGGTTCAAGAGAGGGAAAGAGCATAGGAGGAGGAACGACAGGCCCGACAAGGGTTTCTGTAACAACAGTTTTGTCAACTTGTCCAATTTCAGGCCTGGAAAAACCATTTCTCAACAAGAAAGCATCCTAAAAATTGCCATTCACCTTCAATTGATAAATCACAATAATTTTAATTAAATAGTGGTGGAAGAGGCTGGATTTGGCTTTCTCCTTCTTGAAACATTTATCCATTTTATATAAACTTCGAAGGAGGAAATGTGGCATATGTAAGGGAAAATCTATGAAACTCATGAGCATTCGTAGGTGGTATAGGAAAACTAGGCCATATCTACCCTCGCAGGTAACAAACTGCTTGATAATAGCCAACAAATCATGCCACCTAGACTTAAGAGCTATAACTGGAATACCTTTATCGCAACTGTTGATTTTCCTTGAGGTAAACAGTAGTGTCCATGGTACTTCATCAACCTTCAAATTTTTAAACCATCTTTGCCCCTCGGCTGGCAGACCAGTGGCTGAGTTGAGGAAATCCTCGTTTACTTCGAGCTTGACATACCCAATTTTGGCTCTTCACCCATCAAATGTAAGTGAAAATTGTTGAGTGACTGCCAGGTTGAAACCCTCTAACTTCTCAATAAAAACCAACCAACCATTCCTCTCTAGGTCCTCTCGGGTGTTATCAAACAACAACAAAGTTTGGACACCGTTGGGCTCGATTCACACTACAGGAGCCATAACTAATAACACAAAATCAACAGGGTAATTGGTGATAGGGTTTGACACAGTAGACACAGAACCATATTTCCTGCAGCTTCCCCAAAACAAGCAAAGGCAACCCAAAATGCAAGACAGAGCGTTAATGCTTATGCGTGCGAGGGTGGTGGAGTAAATTGGGACCATGCAAAAATATCATGTCAGGCTGTACAATCAACGACGCATTGGTAAAATGTTGCATTCAAATCACAATAGTGCATATCAAAAGTAATTTTAAACAACATGTCAAATGAACCATGATTTGACCCAAAAATTAATGTATTCAATCAAACCATTGCTCCAAAGCTTTTGTAAATCAACACCATATTAATAATAATCAAAAGCATAGATATTGGGTGTTTTGATAATGTATGACCAGTGGTGTGTTTGAATTCAAAGAGTGATGACCACATAAACAAATAGGTTCATAACAATCCAAAAGATCATTTTAATGCAATCAACATGAATTCCAACTGTGGTTTTCACGCTTGTAGTCGTGAAAATGAAAACGAAAAGAAGGTATGCAAAAGCAAAAGATAATGGTGTCATTTTAAAAAATTGCGATGAATATTGAGGGTTCAAAATCATTGTGTAGGCAATGGAAAAGATAAGAATTAATATGGCTTCCAACACAACCATTAGTTAGTTGGTTGGTATTTTGCAATTAAAAAATGATACAATTACAATTCTTATATGTCATTGCATAGAAACCATTAATGATGATTGAATACATATAATCTGGGTTTTAAAATGGGGTATTACAACCTCACGTATATTATGAGAAAAAGTCATCCAATGTGATGTTCTCAACTCTCAAAATATTGTTTTAGAGTAAGAACAAGAACTGAAAGATGGTATTTATGGACTGAATTAGGAATACCAAGATATCCAAGACTGATTCAGTGACCAATTATGTCACCAGAATCACTCAGGTTCATGATCAACTAAGGGCAGTCAGCGAGACAGTGTCAAATGTGGAGTTAGTGAGGGTGCCCTTTAATGGTTTCACCAAGCCCTGAAATTCATTCATCGAAGACATATATGCTCGAAAGAATCTTATAGACTTCAACCCAATGAGGGATGATTGCATATAGGAGGAGACTTATTGAGAGGATCTGATAGGCCCGCAAGAGGATGGTGATGAGGAGAAACTTTCATGTGCAACTCAGGAGAATAAGGGAAATGGGAAGGTCGAGAACAACAGAGGTGGATATTCATCTTCACGCCCTGACAGAGGGAAGGACCTATGTAAGGTCAACTATTTTCACTGTCATAAGAAGGGAAACTATGCTTAAAAGTGTGCAAATAGGAAGAAGGGAAGAAATGGGGTGCAACTAGAAGTAGTTATGTTGGGAAAGTCTTATAAAGATGAGTTTTCCAAAAAGTTTGAGAGGGCATTATTACCTGTTTCTCATATTTCCTCAAACACCATATCATTTGGTGCATTGTTCCTAGATAGCAGAGCCACATGTCATATGACAGGAGCATGAGATTGTTTTGAGAGCTTCATAGAGTCAAACTCAGATGTGCATGTGGAACTTGGTATGGGTACCAAGCATGCAATAAAGGGATTTGGGACATTGCCTTTCCACATGGAGTTAGGTAGCATGTTGAGAGCGATGAATGTGATATGTGTGTCAGAATATAGGAGAAGTGTGCTCTCAATCTCAGTAATTGAGAATAATCGATTTGATGTAGCATTCTAGGATGGATGTGTTTTTATCAAGACGATATGATCTAGCTGAGAAACAACAATGGTTCTTGGATGTAACGCCCCCATTCCAGGCTGGGAAGGCGCTACTTGGTGGAATAACAATGTCATGCTTAATTCTATATATAAGACATGCATTTAAGCAAGTAAAACACATTTAAACTCAGAGTAACCATAATAATTACTACTTATTATAAATAATCAATGGATTTAACATTACTTTGTATGCACAACAAAATACATGATAAATATAAATACATAGACATGTAGAAACATAATTAAAACATCATTTGGTAGCTATCTTTGAAATGGTGGTAATTCCACCAACCAGGTGTAGGCCTTCCACGAACCTCCTATCCTTAGACCATAATGTTCATCAAGCTCAGCAATGGGTCACCTCGATCTAGTACTAATCTCCACCCCTAAGGCAAGGAATCCTAGGCTAGGTTGAGGTTACAGGGTAAACAAACAGTCACAAGGAAGGAATTCTCTTCCAGGAACCACTCATACTCACTTCTCACAGACTCTCCTTCCCCACATGGTTGCTCCACCCCAGGAGTATACACATTCTCTATCACCTAGACAGTCTTTTGGTTGCTAAACTCCCTTGCCTTGGGTTTCAACAATAGACTAGATCGGAAGTCTCTGAGCTCTGTGGCAGCTACCGGGTTCCTTCCAGGAGTTCTCTCCTTCCTCTGTGCACTCTCTCGCCTGGAGAGAGTATCTCACACACCCAAAAACCTATTCTTCAAACTTCACCACCTCTCTCACCTAAAGAGAGTGTTGTACTAACTGGCCAACACGCCACACAGGATCAAACACTACACGTCCACCATAATCAATAGGAACCTAGACACGAACACCCCAGGACAACTACAGACATGTGCAACAGCATAACCAGGCTTAGCAGGGATGAGACACTTCCATTTTCTCAATTTGGCAACATGGGATAGACTCACACTATGGATTCTTAGGGATGTGTGACGAGTTGTCCACGCAGGGGTCGATTCAGACTCCATGGTTTAGAGCAGAGAAGGGGTGTACTGGCTTTCTAGAACAAACACAAACTTTTTCCTGAAATCAACACCGGCTTATGGTTTAGGGGATGTACAGTTCATAAGATGCACGAGGTCTCTTGCCGAGGTCAGACCGATTCATGCTCAGACGGTCAAGTAAAATGGAGGTAGCCCCCCCACCATGGCTCATCTCAGCCATTTTATTTGCATTGGCCTGGGTTGACACTTGTCACCCATGAAGCTGCATGCTTCCATCAGCGTGCATTCCTCCCACCATTTGTAAGTAACATGTCATTCCAAAAGAACTTAGGATAAAAACATATTATTCACATGTCTTTTTGGAATAATATTAAAATATTATTCCCAAGACTTAAGCCCTTAGGTATAGCCTCTAGGATCCACACTTAGCCCCCTTTTCCCACCTTCCAACCTCTAATCCCTTTCCCACTATGTGGAGGCTTAGTTCCCCATCACTCATCCATTGTGTCGGCCTACACGTGGTGGTGTTTATATTTTTATTAATGTTCTGCATAGATACATGTACAACATCAGGCTCTTGCTCTTCAACACTCAGGCTCTCTGGCCTAACAATCACATAAGCCCACCAACTTATATAAACTTGGCTCACCAACCTATAAAAAAATTTTACAACTCATTTCGTAAACAAGATTTACAACTGGGCTTGGCCTTGGGGACATTACAATCCCCCTCCCCTTATTTATACACTCTGCCCGCATAACATTTTCATGCTCCCATGTTGCATCCTAAGGACCGTACTAGGTCCACTAGACCTTTACAATATTTATAGCTCGATTTTGGAGTTGTTTTATTTTCCTGTCCAATATGTGCACAGGATGCACTTGCAGGACACCTTCTGGTTCCATCTGAATCACATTCTAGTTGATAACATTATTAGCATCAGGTATATATTTCTTAAGAAATGAAACATGAAGCACATTATGTACAATCATAGATGCAGGTAATGCAAGCATGTCTGCAATTGGCCCAATCCTTTCTAGGATTTTAAATGGCCCACAAAATCTTGCTGCCAACTTGGTGCAACTTCCTAGCTTCAAGGAACTCCTGTTAGTTTTCACTTTTAGGAAAACATGATCACCCACTTTGAATTCTCAGTGGGTTCTACTCTTATCAACATAACTTTTCTGCCTGTCTTGGGCAGCTTTCAAATTCTGTTTAATTTTTATCATTTGGTCCTCCATCTCCTTGAGCAACTCTAGCCCAACTACTGCTCTATCAGCTGGATTATTCTAGATCACTAGAGTGTTGCACTTTCTTCCATAAAGTGCTTCAAATGGGCTCATATTCAATGATGCATGATACCCATTATTGTAGGTGAATTATACCAAATGCAGGTAGTCTTCCCATCTTGATGGTTTGTCCATCACGTACATTCTCAACATGTCCTCTATTACTCTGTTCACCCTCTCTATCTGTCCATCAAACTCAAGATGATACGTTGTACTAAAATTCAGATTCATTTTGAATCCCTTGAACAGTCCTTTCCAGAAAATCGAGGCGAATTTTGTCTCCCTATTAGACACAATCTCTTTAGGAATTCCATGCAAGCATGCCACTTCTTTTAAGAAGATATCAGCAATATCTATTGCCTTGTGAGTGGTTTTAAGTGGAATAAAATGGGTAAATTTTGTAAGCTTGTCCAACACAACCATGATCAAATCATGTTGCTTGCTTGTTCTGGGCAATCCTGTAATAAAATACATGGTCACCACTTCCCACTTCCATTCAGGAATGGGTAAAGGCTATAGCAACCCTACTGGGTGCCTATGCTCAGCCTTAAGTTTATAGCATTCCATACATCTAGTGATGTATTCAACAATCTCTCTCTTCATACCCAGCCAAAAGTAATGGATTTTGACTGCTGTCACAGTCTTCTAATATCTAGGGTGTCCAGCATAATTCATGTTATGCATTTCTTTTAGAATCACAAGTTTCAATTCCTAGACATTGGGTATATACACTCTGTTTTTGTACATAATTATTCCCTCAGCTTCCAAGGTGTAATTTTCCTCTTTCAGTGGCCTCTCACTCTATTGTAGCTTTGCTACCAAGTCTCTGTACTGCAAATCTACATTTGCATCTTCCAAAGTTCTATCTTTAATATCAATCCTGTACATGCTAATGGTTGTAGCATGTAATTCATGCACCTTTCTGCTGAGTGCATCAACCATCTTGTTTTCCTTCCCTTTTATATGATTGATATCAAAGTCGTATTCACACAGAAATTCCATTGACATACTTTGTCTAGCATTTAAAGTTGGCTGATCAAAAAAATATTTCAGACCGTTATGGTCTATTCTAAGTTCAAAACTCCTTCCCATAAGGTAATGTCTCCATTTCCTCAGAGCGTGAACGATTGCTGCCAACTCTAAATCATGGGTTTCATAGTTCTTTTTGTGTTCTTTCAATTGCCTGGACTCATAGCAGATTATGAGTATGTTCTGACTGAGGACCCCTCCCAGTCCTTCTTTGCATGCATCAGTGCATACCATTAAATACACATTTGTATTTGGAATCCTCAAGATTGGAGCATTGGTTAATAGCTGCTTCAATCGCTGGAAACTTTTCTCACACTCTTCAGTCCACTAAAACGTTTTCTCCTTCCTTTGCAAGGAAGTGATAGGGTGAGCTATCTTTGAGAAAACTACTATAAACCTTTTGTAGTAACCCACCAGACCCATAAAGGATATAACTTCCACCACATTCCTAGTCACTGACCATTCTCGGATGGCCTTAACCTTCTCAGGATCCACGACGATCCCTTCCTTTGAAATAATGTGCCCCAAGTAATGGATTTGCCTTTGATAAAATGAACATTTGCTCAATTTGGCATACAATTGGTGTTCTCTCAACACTTGCAGCACTAGTCTCAGGTGTTGTTGATGCTCTTCCTATGACTTAGAATACACCAATATGTCATCCAGGAAGACTATGATAAACTTGTCTAAATAGTCCCTGAATACACCATTCATCAAGCACATAAAAACAATAGGTGTGTTTGACAGTCCAAAAGACACCACTATTAACTTGTAATGATCGTACATTTTTCTAAAGGCAGTCTTGCTGATGTCCTCATCCTTTATTCTTACCTGGTGATATCCCAATCTGAGATCTAGCTTCGAAAATATTTTCTCACCTTTCAACTGATCGAAAAGATCATCGATCCTTGACAGAGGATACTTGTTCTTGACAGTTACTTTGTTCAACTCTCTGAAATTAATGCATAGCCTCAATGTCCCATCCTTTTTCTGCACAAATAGGACTAGGGCACCCCAAAGTGACATGCTGGGGTGAATGTACCCCTTCTTTAGAATCTCTTCAAGCTACAATTGCAACTCTTTCAGCTCTGGCGTACTCATTCTATAAGGAGCTTTCAAAACTAGAGCTACTCTGGACATCAAATTTATAGAAAAAATGATGTCTCTCTTCGGAGGTAGTCTAGGTACCTCCTGCAATATGTCCTTGAACTCTATGAGTACCTCATGGTCTCCAATCCTTGAGACTTCATCTCTGGATGCTTCCTCCACATGCACTACAAATAATTGACAGCCTTTTCTGTAGCACTTCTTCAACTGCATGGCTGAGATTTCTCTAACAGCCACAGCTCTAGGAATCCCTTGGACTATTTTTCGATTCCCCTCCTCATCCAGGCATTTAAACCTCTTGTTACGATAGTCCAGGAGGGCATGGTGTTGGTCCAACTAGTCCATTCCAATTAAACAGTCATAAAATCCTAAAGGCAAAATATCCAATTCATCCTTCGTGCTCAGTCCTTTCATGTCCACAGGAAGGGACTTCACCAACTCAACGACTTTCCTCTTGGTTCTTGCAGCCAACTGCACTAACCAAGAATTTTCATGTTTGCTTCTTGATAAATGCAAACTTTCCACCACCCTAGGATCTATATAACTATGGCTTGCCCATGAATCGATTAAAATAATAAATGGTCAGTTGTTAATTATACCTTCCACTTCTATCATGTGCGATTGAAATTTAGCTTGTTTGTTGTCCAGGGCTGCATAGATCCTTGGCATTCTACTGCCCATGTTCTCCATTTTTTTATCTTGTTGAATAGTATGGACAGCTCTTGCTTTGCCATTTTTATGGGGACAATCCCTGTACTTGTGGTTCCCTTTATAGCCCCAACACTGAATGGGCGTCTATATTTGCCTTTGTTCCCCCACTTCATCCATTATCGGCTCTCTAAATGATGGATGTCCTTGAGGATTATTTCTGAAAAATGGAGGTTTGTTTCCCTTCTGCCTCTGTTCCTTCTTAAAATTCCTTTGGTCATCCCAAGCCTTCTAAAAGGTAGGATTTTCTCTTTGTTGTTCATATAAGCATTTATCCCTTCTTATTATTTATTCCATAGTTTTAGGATCATCATACTAAATCTTGTCACCAATGGCAGGTGACAGTCCACTCAGATACCTCTGAATCTTGACAGCATCATCTTCGATGAATGGAACATACTTCAGTAGTTCTAAAAAACTTCATTCATATTCATCAATGGTCATGTTTCCTAGCTTGAGTTCGAAGAACTCCTTCATCTTTCTATCATAGTATCTTTTAGTCAAGTATTTCTTCTCGAAATACCCCTTGAACTCCTTCCAAGTGACATCTTTCTATCTGATGTGTTGAACCTGCACAAACTGATCCCACCACATGGATGCTTTTCCTTTCAATTGATACATCACAATTCTTCCTTCTGCATGAGCGGAATAATTCTGCAGTTGGGAGTATTTCCTCATGCCAAGAAACCAGGTTTCGACATCTTCCTCCTTCTTATGTTCTCCATCAAACGTTGGAGGCTTGATATTGTTCATCTCTCCCTTCAATTCGTCCACTCCATATCTTCAGTGTTTTCTGGTAGAGGATGGGCTTGAACTACTATGTGCATGGAATGGTTTGGGGAGCGACGATGATGTCTACTACCACTCCTCGATCTTCTTCTCCTCTCAGGGGTTCTGACACTTCTTGATCTTCTTTTCCTCTCACGGGTCCCGCGACTCTCTGTCTTGCTTGAGTCACTCCCCTTCTCCAATTTCCTTTCTATTCTTTCTAGGCTCTTGAACATTTTTAGGTTGAATTCACCATGTTGATCCCTGACCCTCATGAGATTTTGACTATCAGCTCGGCGATCCTGGGCATATTTCTACAATCTTTCAATGAGCTTCATCATATGTCCTTCCTTATCCATCTTTTTTCTGTGCCCATTAGAGTTTGATCCTTTGATTCCCAAGTTGACATCCCTTCCTACCCTTTCTTCCTCTGTTTCAGAGGAAATATCTACCTCTTCCATTTGTATACTCACTTGTCCTGACACCCATTGAACTCTACACACACAACATGCAGTCAATCGGAGTTTTTCAGGCCTTATCCCTTAATAAAAACCACAACATTCATTAACCAATGTGAATAAGAAAACATTTCAAATTCACTATATTTTCTGAGCCCTGCTTGGCTTTGCAAATTTTCGGGACTTCAGTTTTCAAGGTTTTTGTCCACGAGGATCCAATAGTTAAATCCTCGACAGTTCTTATGTCCTTCAAAAATTTTAGGATTTCAGAACTTCAGGGTTTCGGGTTTCAGGGTTTTTGGTCCCTGGAGGTTCTCGCCCTCGCTTCCCTCTTCAACTCCCAACTCCTGATTTTCCAACCTCTCTTCCCCTGGGCCCACAGCACAGCTATCGCCAACCTCAGTGGCATATGGTACTTTTCGGAGGGTCCACATCACCTTCGGTGACGTCTTTGGGTCCCACCATTCTCGCTTGTCTTCTCGACTCACTGGCACGTGGTGCACCCCCACGTGTCCATGTCCATTCCAAGGAAATCCAACAGTTAGACTTCTGTCAGATCTACGGCACAATTTTTTTTGGTGTTTCAGGGTTTTGGGCATAGGGAGTTCATGCATCCCCACATCTCGAACTTCTGTTTGCCAAAATTATGAAATTACTGTGTACTCTTCCACTTGATCCAACGGTCAAGCTCCTCTCTTACGATCTATGGTGTAGATCATTTCAAAATTTTGGGTTTCACTATTTCGCGACTTGCAAAAACAAGGTTCTTACCCTTTGGTTTCTTGGGTACTGAAACACCATCCGACAACCCCGTGCCCCCCCCCATGGACAGTCTCCATGAATTTGGGATTTCGCGTATCGTGATTTTCACGTTAGTTTGCAACTCGAAAGGGTTTTTAAAACCTACGCACGTTTTCCAGATCTAATGGTCACGAGGGTTCTCCTTTTCCCTGAATAGATCCTATGGCTCGAACACTTATGGTGTGGAGTCCTCTCTCCTTGTGGCCAGATGCCACCCTGCCTGCAGTTTCATAACATCGCTACACCTCCTAAGCTTGGTAACACAGCAAAGTAACTCCTTAACACTCAGGAACATTCAAAGGTCCGAAATTGGCCCTCCAGACACAATTTCCCCTCAAACCCTTGATCCAAAGACCACTCAACTAGCCCATCTAGGTTCAACGTCGAAACCATGGCTCTGATACCAAACTGTAATGCCCCCATTCCAGGCCAGGTAGGCGCTACTTCGTGGAATAACAATCTCATACTTAATTCTATATATAAGACATGAATTTAAGAAAATGAAACATATTTAAACTCAGAGTAACCATACGAATTACTACTTATTATAAATAATCAATGGCTTTAACATTACCTCATATGCACAACAGAATACATGATATATATAAATACATAGACATGCAAAAATGTAATTAAAACATCATCTGGTACTTATCTTTGAAATAGTGGTAATTCTACCAAACAGGTGTAGGCCTTCCACAAACCTCTCAGCCTTAGACCATACTTCTCATCAAGCTCAATAGTGGGTCACCCCCGAGCTAGGACTAAGCTCCACCCCTAAGGCAAGGAATCCTAGGCTAGGCTAAGGTTACAGGGTAAACACACAGTCACAAGGAAGGAATTCTCTTCCCGGAACAACTCATACTCAATTCTCACAGACTCTCCTTCCTCACATGCCCACTCCACCCTAGGAGTATACACCTTCTCTCTCACCTAGACAGTCCTTCGACTGCTAACCTCCCTTACTTTGGGTTTTAGCAACAGACCAGATCGGAAGCCTCTGAGCTCTGTGGTGGCTACCAGGTTCCTTCCAGGAGTTCTCTCCTTCCTCTGCGCACTCTCTCACTTGGAGAGAGTCTCTCACAGGCCCAACAACTTGTTCTTCCAAGTTCACCACCTCTCTCACATGGAGAGAGTGTTGTACTGACTAGAAAACAAGCCACATAGGATCAAACACTACACGTCCACCACAATCAACGAGAACCCAGACATGAACACCCCAGGACATCTACAGACATGTGAAACAACATAACGAGGCTTAGCAGGGATGGGACACTTCCATTTTCTCAATCTGGCAACACGAGATAGACTCACACTCTGGATTCTCAGGGATGCGTGAAGAATTGTCCACACAGGGGTTGATTTAGACTCCACGATTTAGAGCAAAGAAGGGGTGTACTGAATTTCCAGAACAAACACAGACTTTTTCCTGAAATCAACATTGGCTTCTCATTCAGGGGTTGTATGATTCAAAAGATGCACAAGGTCTCTTGCCGAGGTTGGACCGGTTCATGCTCAGATGGTCAAGTAGAATGGAGGCAGCGCCCCCACCATGGCTCATCTCAGCCATTTTATTTGCATGGGCTTGGGTTGACACTTGTCACCCATGAAGCTACATGCTTCCATTAACATGCATTCCTCCCACCATTTGGAAGTCACATGTCATTCCAAAAGAACTTAGGATAAAAACATATTATTCACATGTCTTTTTGGAATAATATTAAAATATTATTCCAAAGACNCACATGTCTTTTTGGAATAATATTAAAATATTATTCCCAAGACTTAAGCCCTTAGATTTAGCCTCTAGCCTTCACACTTAGCCCCCTTTTCCCACCTTCCAGCCCCTAATCCCTTGCCCACTCTGTGGAATCTTAGTCCCCCATCACTCATCCATCGTGTTGGCCTGCATGCGGCGATGTTTATATTTTTATTAATGTTCTGCATAGATACATGTACAACATCAAGTTCTTGCTCTTCAACACTCAAGCTCTCCGGCCTAACAATCACATAAGCACACCAACTTATATAAACTTGGCTCACCAGCCTATAAAACATTTTTACAACTCATTTCGTAAACAAGATTTACAACTGGGCTTAGTCTTGGGGACACTACATTGGAGTTAGAGAGAAACTTGTATAGGGTAAAGGTCAATCCTATGTGAGCAATGGAAATCAATGAAGTGGTTGAGAGCAAGGAGTAGGTAGCTATGAAGGTTGAGAAACTCAAAGGGAGTCAACCTTCCATTTCAGGTGGGAAGGATCATATTTATAAGTATTTTAGGAAGGATTCATTCCATGAGATGGACATGTAGGATGTTGAGGAGAAAGAGGCTTCTAGGAGTATGTTCAAAAGAAGAAACTCTTCAAAGAATGGTTTGAACAAGATGGAAGGGATAGATTTCATTTCATAGGGAGATTCTATCATGTGGATTGGAGATTAACCATGTTGGTGGATATGATAGTGAAGATAGATCCACCTTTAGGTGGTGGAATTCCCTTCCTCGCTAAGAGGGAGTGTTTATGTTTTAGTAGCATCAGACAAAAACTTCCATGTTGGTTTATGTATAACACATGTGATCCATATTTATGAAGGAACACAACATAATACACAAATAACCATGAATACAAAGATGCAACATAAATAACACTTCATTTCATTAATATTAAACAACTGAAATTTGTTTACAGACATAATAGAAATAAACTAGCTAGGGTGTTGGTAGCTTATCTTTGAGAAGATATGTGGCAAATACAGGCCTCTGAGATCTATGTTACAATGAGGCTTCAAGGCCTATATACTATTGAGAAACCATGGAAGCCCTCAACATCCCAAAAAACCTAACCCGAGGAGATGAAACACCAGAATATGGGACCCGTCGGGGTAAATTGGTACATCAATTTCTCGGGGTCGTAAATTTGGTATACTATCTCCGTTTGATGAATATGATACATCGTTATAAATATCTCTACGAGGACTACAATGTTTATTAGAAAATATCATGAGGATATTTTTCAATCGGTATATGCCCAAAAAACATCGTTTAGGGCCTCAAAACAACTTCAGAAGTTCACGACGCAAAAAAATTCCAAAAATAATAAATTTTTCTACAATTAAGGAAACTGAAAAATTCAAAGAAACAATGGTGGGGGTCCAAGTGGAATAGGTGGATGGAAACCAATATCCACCTGGATCATTCCTCCCCCCTTAGGAGTCAATGCTCGCCATTGCATTGATTTTCTCTATGAGATGAGGAAACTTTTGCTGAACTTGGTCCCTGGTGAGCCACTTGCCCTGGTGAAGGAGTTGGCCTACTTTGACAACTCGATATAGCTGGATCCTCTGTTGGTGGGTGTTATTGATCTTTGTGTCCGTAATCTGATTAGTTGTGGCTTGTTCTATGAAGTGTGGGTTTAACTCTGTTGGTTTGAGTTGTTCTTCCATGTTGGATGTGTCCACTAGAGGTAGAAAGTAAGGCTGAAGGCAGTCCACATTGAACACTGGGTGCAGAATAAGGAATGGTGGGATACTAAGCTTGAAGGAATTGTCCCATAAATCCTTGGTGATGGTGTATGGTCCATATCAGAGTGAGTGAAGCTTGCAGTGGGTTCGAACAAGAATCTCCTTCTGCAAATGTAGCCACACTTTGTCGCCCACCTTGAAGTTGTGTTGCACCCGATGTTGATCATGCCGTTGCTTGTACTTAGCAATGGATCTATCCAATATGTCATGAACCTATTGGTGAATGTGTTGAATGCACTCAATGAAGTTGTTCACCTTGACAGCTTTAGACTGGACATGAGCCGAATCAGCCTGAGTAGTTGCAAATGGTATGGCTATGTCAATGGGACATAGTGGCTTGAATCCCAAGTCCACCTGAAAGGGGTTATGGTTGGTTGAGTTAGGAAGGGCCCAATTATAGTTATGTTGTACATAGGGGAGGATGTCATCCCATGTGCATGGATGATTTGAGTTGTTCATGTGAAAAATGTGTATGATCATCCCAGTGATGACGTCTGTTTGGCCATCAGTTTGAGGATGGAAATTTGTGGACTTGGTGAGCTTGGTGTCTAGCATTGACTAGAGGCTGGGCCAAAATTTACTAAGGAATCTATTGTCTCGGTCTGAGATGATAGACTATGGGATCCCAAAGTGTACCCAGACTCGTTCAAAGAAAAGTTTAGTAGTGGATTTTGTTGTTATATTCTTCTTGCAGGCCGCCATAATGGCCATCTTTGAGAATCTATCGACGACCATGAAAATACAGTCATTTCCATTCTTAGTAGAGGAAAGGCCCAAAATGTAATCTATGGAGATGGACTCCCAAGGTCGACTAGGGGTAGGCAACGGAGTATAGAGGCCTTGCTTCTTGATGGCTGGTTTGGAAATGGTTCAGGAGTGTAGAATCTGATGTACTTCCCGACATCCTATCGAAGGTTTGGCCAATAGAAATACTTTTGCAGTACTACCATTGTTTTCTCGACCCCAAATTGCCCAACCACCCAACTATAGTATGCTTCCCAAATAATCTTGGCACACTCACTTGAAGGAAAAAAAAGGTGTCCTAGGTGACATAGTAGTTCATCTTGGAGGTGAGAATTTGGAACATAGTTACCCTCCAAGAGCGTCTTGTATGCGTGGCTGAAATATGGATCCCTCTTGTAGAGAAGCGACCAATAAGAAGTCTCTTTCCCACAATAGTTGAGCAAGGTGGTTATCGCCATGATCGGTGGTCGGCTAAGGTAGTGTGCAACATTATTGGTGTTTCCCTTCTTGTACTTGATGTTCAAATGAAAATGTTGCAGATATGTGGACCACTTATGTTGGCGATCATTCTGCAAGTTCCCTTGTGTATGTATAAACTGCAGGGGTCGATGGTATGTGTGGATGATCGTTTCCTTCCCCAAAATGTAATGCTTCCATTGTCGGTAACCCTACACAATGGAATACATTTATTTTTCATAAGTGGGATACTTTCGGACTATGTTGGACAGTGTCGCACTGTGATATTCCAATGGATTCCCCTGTTGAGTAAGCACTACCCCAATAGCATAGTCAGAGGCATCTGTCTCGGTCTCAAATGGTTGTTGGAAGTTTGGTAATGTGAGCACTCGGGCGCAACGGAGGTGATGTTTCAATTCAGGTGGATATTGGTGGCCACCCTCCTATTCCACTTGGACCCCCACCACTGTTTCTTTTAGTTTCTTAGTTTCCTTAATTGTAGCACAATTTACTATTTTTGGCATTTTTTCGGGTCATGAACTTCCGGGGCCAGTTTGAGGCCCTAAATGACATTTTTTTGGGCATCTTCCAATCAAAAATTTTGAACATGACATTTTTTTCTTATTAATGTAGTTCTCGTATATATATTTCTAACGATGTATCATATGTGTCAAACGGAGATAGTATGTCAAAAGTTACGAACCAAGGAAATTGATGTACCCATTTACCCCGACGGGGCCCATATTCTGGCATTTCATCTCCTAGGGTTAGGCTTTTTGGATGTTGATGGATTCCATTGTTTCTCAATAATATATAGGCTTTTGAGCCTCATTGTAACACAAACTTCAGAGGCCTGTAGCCACCACATCTCTTCTTAGAGATAAGCTACCAATGCCCTAGATAGTTTATTTCTTTTTTGTGTGTAAACAAATTTCAGTTCTTTGATATTAATGAAATGAAGTGTTATTTCCGATGCATATTTGTATTCATGGTTATTTGTGTATTTTGTTGTGTTCCTTTGTTTCTCAAGGGCCTCCTCAAGAAATATTTTGATAGGATCTTCTACTCCCTCATATTTCTTTTCATCCCCCACGGACACCTATCGAGGTTTGTGAGGCTGATCTTGCAAAGGTTCAACTGGATCAAGCCCTAACTCCTTATACCCCAACCTCGTTGGGAACATGGAAAGAAGGATCGAGAAAGAGCAGACCGCTCTAATACCACTGATCCGAATTTATGCAGGACGACAATAGAATACACAAATAACCATGAGTACAAAGATGCAACAGAAATAACACTTCATTTCATTAATATCAAAGAACTGAAATTTGTTTACAGACATAATAGAAATAAATTAGTTAGGGCATTGGTAGATTATCTCTAAGAAGAGATGTGGCGGCTATAGGCCTCTGAACTTTGTGTTATAACGAGGCTCAAATGCCAATATATTATTGAGAAACAATGAAATCCCTCAACATCCAAAAAACCTAACCCTAGGAGATGAAATGGTAGAATATGGGCCCTGTTGAGGTAAATTGGTACATCAATTTCCCGGGGTCGTAACTTTGGCATACTATCTCTGTTTGACGCATATGATACATCATTAGAACGATCTATCCGAGGAATACAATAGCTGGCAAAAAATATGATGATTAAATATTTACATAGATAGATGCCCAAAAAAACGTTGTTTAGGGCCTCAAAATGGCTCCGAAAGTTCAGGACCTGAAAATTTGCCAAAAATAGTAAATTGTGCTACAATTAAGGAAACTGAAAAACTGAAAGAAACAATGGTGGGGGTCCAAGTGGAATAGGTAGGTGGCCACCAATATCCACCTGGATCAACATGGAATTCATCCTTAATACCTCTCAAGACTTAGGATATTCACATTGATAAAGTGATTATTAAAGTGAATGTACTTTTGTAACTAATGTGAGTTTATTTAATTAAATTCGTAAGTATTTTTCATTAGTAATTAAATTAAATCTTAACCATCAGATCTAAAGTGAACATGATATTAGATGTCATCTCTTGATCACATTGGAGATCTATGGTTTTGTATTTAGGGTAAAATGAATATTATAAAAGGAATCCTAAGTGAGAGGAGTAGACACATATAGAATGAGTGAGCGAGATCTTTTTCGTAGGGTGAAGAAGGAATTTCATCCAAGTGTGTAGGGCATGGTTGGAGAAAATGAGAAAAGGAGAAGAAAGGGAGATAACAAGCAACCAACACGATCGAAGGAATGATATTGAGGTTTGTAAGGCTTGGCTATTTTCTACATTGTATTATTCCTCAAGGGGGCCATTATCCCAGGCTGAGATCCCATATTAATAATAATAAACATCTCATAGTACAATTTTTCCCTTTGGTTTTTTTCCATGGGTAATTTATCCAAAAATCTCATGTGCAATGTGTATGGTTTTATTATTTATACTTCCGGTGTAATTTTTCATTAATAACTTATATTTTATTTTCTTCAATAAATTATTTTCAATTAATTGTTGGGTATTAGGTTAATGTAATTTAACAGGAGAGGGAG
>JASDQU010306416.1:36133-53667 GCA_032191745.1 Picea mariana | reverse complement strand
AGAGAGAGATCAGAGATATAGATAAGCGGAGTGATGGAGAGAGCCAAAAAGAGAAGAAGAGAGGTGGAAAGTTAGATGGAGAGAGGGAGGGGGAAGAGAGAAAGGGAGGTAGAAAGAGGGGTAGAGAGATAAAGGGGGAAAGAGAGAGAGGGAGAGAGAAAGAGGGAATAGGGAGTGGCGGGTGTTGTAACTTGAACTCACCGTATTAAAAAATTTCAAATCATTATTATTAGGATTCTATCCTACTGACATTAAAAAAAATCCTTTGTTCAAAATGATATTTATCATTACTTACAACCTCGTTCATTCATTGATCATTTACCCTTGTTTGATAATCGTGTTGCAAAGAATGATTCTATCCCATGCATATTACTCATATAAAGTTATCATATTTACGAATATCATAAACCCTACCTTATAAAATGTGTTGTTACTTGGTCATCAATATAAATCATATATTTAACACCTACCAAACCCTACCTAAATAGGCTTAACCTGCTATTAAATCAAATTAAAATGAAACTTATAACTTATTCCCTCAAGGACTATAATCAAATTTTCTCCTATTAAATCAAATTAAAATGAAACTTATAACTTATTCCCTCAAGTACTATAATCAAATTTTCTACTATTACTTTTGTTATTGAACATTTTTATATAATAGTAGTAACATGGTGAGTATAGATTGAGATTATCATTTTAATATTGTAAATATATCTCATTAATTACACAAACCATATATATGCACTATATAGTAGTAATCATATATTCATGCATTAAATTTATTACATTAAATACATAAGCATATGGTCGTTCGTATATAGTATAGTAATATTATATATATAATAAGGTATATGCATATAATGTTATGCTATATATTATTGATATATTATAAATCATGATTACAAAGTTTATTATTTATATGAATCAATCCATAAATTAATGAGTTATTGTAACATTTTTTGCAGCCATGGGGCCTCCCGGATATGACATGAAAGGTTATCTTTTTCATCTCATTTTATTTTAATTACCTTAAAGATATTTTTCCAGCTTATTGAATGTAAAAGCGTCTTTTGGCACTGCCACATGTTCGGTGTAGAGCTTCTCGGGATTATCAGAAAACATAACTTTTGTGCAGTATACATCCGAAACAAATGTTAGCCATTGATCCAAATGTTTATGAACCCTTCAATCTTCCAGATACAAAGAACATTATTAAATACCGTGCACTTTGAATTCCGAAATTACATGCAAGCCATCGATCAATGTTGAGCGAAGAACGACATAGTTTATATATACACTGGTTAAAGCAAATATCTGATCGGTTTAGGAAGTATGATTGTTAACAAATACTTCCTCTTCTTATTGTTCTCAAGTGCATGTCTGTGATGATAAATATAGATTCTCGAGAGCTTCAAGGGGAATTTCTTTTCCTGCAATCTTGACTAGGTATTTACAAAAGGTTCAAATATTCTGTGGAGGAGATGACCAACTTGAGGCTATGGTTTTTTCTTTTCATGGGGGAGCAAGGAACTAAATGATGTTAAATAGCGGATTCATATGTTTCCTATTAAGTTCCTTTTCATGATTTCATTTTCCAATCACTGATATGAGTATTATAGTAAAAGAACCGGGGCAAGAATATCCCACGGAGATTCCAAAAAATGCCAAATTCAAAATGTTAGTGTGAAGACAAATCGTTTGGTTTTAATTCCATCTACACCTGAAGCTTTAAACACATGTAAGAATTGATAACACTACTTCTACAAGAACAAAGAGAATTTAGGGCTCGAAATCCTAATTATTCATATCGGATGAGGCCTATAAGCTAGAGGAAGTTGCGGTGATTCTGAGTTTGAGGTGGATTTTGAGTTACTGGTAGGGTTTCCAATCACTGATACGAGTATTATAGTGAAAGAACCGGGCCAAGGATATCCCGCAGAGATTCCAAAAATTGTCAACTTCTAATCAAGGTAAGATTAGCATGAATATAGATCGTTTGGTTTTAATTCCATCTACGCCTGAAGCTTTAAAGACATGTGAGAATGGAGAACGCTACTTCTACCAGAACAAAGAGCATTTAGGGTTCAAAACCCTAATTATTCATATCGCATGAGGCCTATAAGCTAGAAGCAGCTGCTGTCATCCTTAGTTTGAGGTGGATTTTGAATTACCTCATGTTATTGAAGCATCTACTGGTTTGTATAGGTTGCTTGTTGTCACAAATAGCTCTTTATATAGTCATTTAGTTGAGCTGAAGGTCGAGCCCCAATTTTTTTCATTGCAGTGGTTTCGTGTGCTCTTTGGTCTAGAATTTGTGCTACAAAATCTCTTGTTTGTGGGATGTAATATTCTCAGCACCCAACAATCAAACATATTTGGCTGAAGATGATAGCCATACAAAAAATATTGCACACTCTCCTTGCAGTTCCTTTATTTCAGCAATGGTCGTTTCAATGCTCTTGGAATTAAGATCAGAATTGCTTGTGAGCCCAGATGCTACAACATGCCTCCAGAGATTGTGTTAGCACCAGAAGTCACCTCTGGAATGCAGCAGAGGTAAATCTAGTACCCATCAGTTTTTGGGGTGGATGTGGTTTAAATATGGATGGTCGATGGCAAAAACTCAACAACATGACAAATATTCAACATAGAACTGGATAGCACAGGGACGTGAGGGCCACATTAACTTCAGCCAGTAAATTGAGTTAAAGTGAGAGCAGAGGGATGACTTAGGAGAAAGGGTGAAGGAGACTACTCTGGGCGGGCATCATGCCTTCGAGAAACTCAGAGAAGAAAACCCAAGATCAAGAGCATTCTTGAGCTCAAATTCAGACACCGAAATATGCCTATAAGGGCCCGACCACAATACTGTCATAATCAAATCTACATCATAACAGTGTAATGATCCTGGACTAGATCATCCATGCCTGAGTGTTTTAAACATCTTTTACACAAAAAATGGAAAGAGGGAAGCTGACTTCTATTAACATGAAAGTCTCAAGTCGATTACATAACCAGAGAACAACTCTGGAGAACAAAATTACAGATTGGGAGCTCTACTCAACCAAAGACCATTTACAAAATATCAAGAATCTTATATACTGAGAGCCAAAACCTAGAAGTGTGCTCAGTCTTTGCATTAAAGACATCATGTCCGCAAAATTCTGTCTGAAGCGAGCTCTGTTAGACACAATCATGCTTCAGAACGAACCTACATATGAGATGACTTGCTTACACTCATTTCTGGGTTTTCAATTTATGGTGGAAACGATGTTCAACCGCCACCACCAACCTCAATAACCGCTTCATCGGGATTGAGGAAGACCCAAGTCATCACTGCACTAGTGGAATTTGGCGGCCTCTGTGCTGTGCCATCTAAAGCTGACTTGAATGCTTGCAAGGATGGCTAGGCAGTCGTGGACGTGGACGAAGATCTGGTGGGATGATGAGCACGAATAGCGGGCTACTGGGTGTGTGATGGCTAGGTGGAGGAGACACAGAGGAGGCTCGGAAGAAGCAGTGGGGGCGACACAAGCGGGAACTGAGAAGGTGATATGGAGCAAAGTGGTACAGGTGGCGAGAGATGAGAGGGGAGATGCGACGGTGAGTGGAGGCCAGGTGTGAGGGGGAAAAATTTATAGGGGAGCGGAAGATGTGATAGACATAGGAGAAAGATGGAGTGGGGGACAGGTGTGGTGGGATGGTTGTGGAGCAACAACTTGTCGACGTGAGATAGGAAATTAAATGCACGTGCACATATCGGGGCTGGAAAAAGTGGTTTCATTCTTCCCTTCTTTTTGGCCCAATATGTGTCTCTGACTCACATGTTGCATCTCCACAAAACCATTGTTTCATCCCCGATCCGTTTTATATTTTTTTAACAACCATGCATGTTGAGGCCCCAATATGGCCAATGACCGTCGATATGGAGTGCACAAATCTCAGGTGCCAGATCTACGTGCCTCTTATCACAACGCACCAAACGATCACATCAACTCCGGTGGACTTAGGATAAACACCATTTAGTGGGTTTTTAACCCCATTCTTCGCATTTTACGACCGAAAGGCCAAATCCAGTGGGAAGAACACCCCATACCATAATATGTGATAACAAATTGCTTAATTTTCTAGGCAACACACATGTCAGAAAGTTGATAAAAAATGTTGTCACTTCAACATTTTGCAATCACTATATTTCACTATTGTTACTCATAACATATCACCTTCTAGGAACAAGGGTATTATGTTTACGGTCAACTGATAAATACGTTGGAGAGTGAACGTTTAAAACAACTTTTATATTTTGTGACCAAAGACCCTCATAGAATTGCGATTATTCTTGATCTCACTTAGTATATAGCTTAGCTTGCTTTGTCAACAAATGAAAGACAAAATAAATAAGGATAGAGGAGCATTAAATATGATGAAGCCACCATTAAGACGCCATATCGCAACTTCAATATATAATGACGGCCCTGAAAGATCAAACAAACAAGGACTAAGTAGTACAGTATATATATATGAGCGCCAGATCCATATCAGCAAGATTTGAGTTTTGTCAAAAGGGATATAATACATTCCAGTGAGTAAGAGTTTAGTTTCAAGTATAATTATAAGATAATTTTGGTTATTGGGTGCATAGAGATAGCGTTTGACTTCTTAACTACAACACAATGTTATCCCTTGGGTCAACATTTGTGCGAATAATCAGTGCAAGCCATGAATGTAGGCATGTAGGCCCTTACTCTTGTTCGGAAGCTATTCTACCATTTGCACTCATCATTGTCAATTTCAGAAAGATTATATGATGGGAGAAACCGCCATTCACAATTTCATTTCCTGGAATTGAATTTACACTTATTTACAAGAATGAATTGTCTTAGATATCTTTCCTTTTCCCATTGATGAGGTAAATATGATTACATTGAACACAACTAAAGCACATGGATGATCAAGAAGGAATTTTGGTAAAGTAACAATAAAATAAAACTACCTACAATCACCATTCCATAGATTATGGTATTAAAGAGGCATTGAATGAGATGTTGCACTCTTGGAGCTTTGGAATCATAACGACGGTGACAATTAGCAAAAACTAACGAATGAGCAGTGGAGGTTTACTCGCTACAAGTATAAACGGTTCCATTTCCATCTAATTGAAAGCCTGTGGAATTTGGTGCAAGACTACACTCGTTATTTGGATGAAATGTAACTCAAATTTACCACCTAGAATTACAAAAGTTGGTTTGTCCAGAAAGAATTTGATAATATATGACAAATGGCGCTTTAAAGAAATGTAAGAATTAGTTTATTTTGTTGTTGGAAAAGTAGACTTCCGCAATATGATCATTTGAAATAATTATAATATTTTTACTTTGGGAGTTAGTTACGTAAAGTAATTGAAACCAGCATTGGAAAAAGTTTAAAAGGGAAGCGTTCGGTGATTTGACGATATTGATTCAATGGGAAGGAATGAAAGCATATCTTTCGTCTCGGCCGAGTTTGTAAAAATTATGAAGACCTATAATATTTTTGTAAAAATTATGATGACCTATAATATCTTTGTCTGCATGATTTTTATCCGACAAGGGAATTCTTCTTTTATTTTCTTCACTTTGTTATCTTTCTTGTTATCTTGTTCAATTTCTCAATGTTCAACATTTTTTTACCTATTTTACTTTCTAATTTTCATCAAAGTTTTGATAATGTCTACTTAAATTCATGGTTTATATACATTATCATGCGAGAGTGTATTTATAACAATTTTATATCATAGTTCATGTTGAAACAATGGGGATTTGGGATTGAGTGGGGATTTGAGATTGTTTGTTTACATTCCTTTGGATTATATTTAGATAGTTGCACCATCTATATCATTTGATAGCGTATATTCTTCTGGTCATTTTATTTCTTCCATCGTCTATAATTGAAGAAATGAGATTGTAGTGCCCTCTTTCTTAGACATATCATGTAGTTTGTTATTCATATTTGTGTTCATGTTTACATGATCTTTCCCTTTTAAAACTTTATTTTATTTTCTCTTGTTTATGATATTTTATTGAATATAATTTGATTGAGGGTTACCCCCTTTGGCTCAAAAGGGAGACTGAAAGCTTAAAGCTAGAAGAGGTTTCTAAAGGCCTCTTTGGATGCCTTGATATTGTTCCCTATCTCACTGCAATTTTGAAGAACAACATCTTTTGGCACTGTTGTCGGGGATTGAAGTTAAAAAGTTTCTTTTCCACGGGGTGTGACAAAGGTTAAATTCTCACTCCTAGTGGTGAATAGGAACATAACATCAGGTGTTTGGTTTATTAAAGAAAATATTTTAAAGAAAAATTTCCCTTGGTGACTCTACATTTAAGCAAATCCACAAAGTTTTAATGGAAAACTATATTACTTCCACAGTAGTTGCAAGGTATGCTCCTTTTGATTTCTCTGTTATATGTGGTTTTCCTAACGATACACATGATATAAAAATATGGGGTAAATTTCTTCCTCGATTTCGAGAAGATGATGATGATATCCATGGTCAACTGATCGAGTTGGATATTGGTGGCCAACCACCTATTCCAATTGGATCCTCTTGTTTGTTTTCAGTTCAACACGTTCTTTTGTACTTCTTTGTAATTTTGGGTTCTACACTTCTGAGGATGTTGAAGCCCTACACATATTCCAGGTGGATATTGGTGGCCTCTCACCTAATCCAACATGATTATTTTGTATGTTTTCATGTCAAGACATCTTCTTGTACTTTCAAGGCCGTTTTGGGCTATCACAAGCCTAAAACAGAGGTTGTATGAAAAAGTTACGACCTCAGGAAGTTAAGGGACCAACTTACCCATAGGGCCCCACATGACTTTTGAGGTTTGACCTCCAAGGGTTAGGTTTTTGGATGTCTAGAGTTTTGGAATTCATGAGTAATACAAAAATATGGGGTAAATTTCTTCCTCGATTTCGAGAAGATGATAATGATATCCATGGTCAACTAATCGAGTTGGATACTAGTGGCCACCCACCTATTCCAATTGGATCCTCTTGATTGTTTTCATTTCGACACGTTCTTTTGTACTTCTTTGTAATTGTGGGTTCTACACTTCTGGGGATGTCTGAAGCCCTACACATATTCCAGGTGGATATTGGTGGCCTCTCACCTAATCCAACATGATTATTTTGCATGTTTTTATGTCAACACATCCTGTTGTACTTTCAAGGCCATTTTGGGCTATCACGCACCTAAGACAGAGGTTGTATGCAAAAGTTACTACCTCAAGAAGTTGAGGGACCAACTTACCCATAGGGGCCCACATGAATTTTGAGGTTTGACCTCATAGGGTTAGGTTTTTGGAAGTCTAGGGTTTTGGAATTCATGAGTAATACTAAAAAGGCTTGTAGAGCCTCATTGTGATTCATTCTGCTCAGACGGATGTAGGTAGCAGCCACATCACTTCTCAGAGATAACTACCATCATTCGAGCAAGTGTTTCGGTTCTACTTTTTTACAATTTAAGCCTATTTCATTATTGAATAAAAGCTATTGTTCATTGGATATTTGTGTTATTTTTCATATCTCCATGTTTATTTTATTCAGTCTGTTAATTAGTTCATTCTATTCCTAAATCTGGATCAATGGTATTAGAGGGGTCTATTCTTCATTTATTTTTCTGTACCCAACAAGATCTAGGTACAAGAAGTTGGGACTCAAACCAATCGATCCATTGCAAGATCAACTGCACCGAGTCCGATAGTAACCCATGGGGGACAAAAAGAAATATGATGGAGTAGGATATGCTATTAAAATTTTTCTCGAGGATGCCCTTGCGCAACAAAGGAACAAAATGATGGACAGCTTCGTACAAATCCTTCGACAACTGCCCACACGAGAAGAATATTCATCAAGTGACCATGAAACCACCTTCAAGGTACATGTGAATTTTGATATTCCATTATTTGAAGGACTCATATATGCATATTCTGTAGATAAATGGTTGAATATGCTTGAATGGTATTTTTGGGTCCACAATTTTTTCTATAGGGAAAATATCACTTTTTCAGTCGTCAAGGCCATTCCCCATGTTAAATATTGGTGGGATACTTACTATGAGAAAAAGGCCTTAAAGGAATCTACAATTTTTTTGGTGGCCCCTACATGGGATTCTTTCTGGAATTCCATTAAAGAAAATTAATACCTTGTTGGAAGCTACGAGGACCAATACACCAGATACACCACCCTACGCCAAGAAAGGGACCAGAAAGTACCATATTTCACCAATATTTTCCGTACCTTACACACCAAATTGGGTATCAAAGAATCTGAGCATCATCTGGTGCTCAAATATCGCAATTGTTTGCATAGATGCATTCAAACAAAAATGGATTTTATGGACATCGCCTCATCGGGCATGA
The DNA here is from genome assembly GCA_032191745.1 of Picea mariana. Classification (NCBI taxonomy): domain Eukaryota; kingdom Viridiplantae; phylum Streptophyta; class Pinopsida; order Pinales; family Pinaceae; genus Picea; species Picea mariana. The sequence goes on along the minus strand of JASDQU010306416.1, from coordinate 45,259 downwards.
CTTATAGATGCACTATCAAGATCGAGCATAAATTTAAGAAAAAAAGGCGCGAGTTTGGATATGCAAACCCCTCATCGATGAAGAAGGGAAAAGGAGACTGCAACCCACACAAGAAGGGACCAAGTCGAGATGGCCTCCCTCAAGAAAACCAGTCCAAGCTGCAACACAAGAAGGGAAATGAGAAAACGAAGAAGGAAATGAGAAAATAGTGTGAGTACCATAAAATCCCTTAGCACAACACTGAAGAATGTCACTCCAAGTAGTCACTCATGGCCGAACTTAAGGCTTCCAAGTCAGAGGTTGATTCTGATTCTGAATCGAATCCTAAAGCAGGGAAGCAAATTATTGATGTTGAACCCAGTGCCACTGTTGCTACCACTAAATTTTGACCAAGTGAACTTGAAGATGTAGAGAAAGGGGAACGCCTCTTTCACTCGTAGATGTGGGTAAAGGGGGATCCTCTCCATTTCATTGTCGATAGCGGTAGTCAGAAGAACTTGATTTCAACAGAGGTCATCAAGATGATGGACCTGCCAACGAAACCACACCCACAACCTTACACCATTGGTTGACTTCACCAATTAAGAGATCTTCATGTAACAATGTTGTCTTCCCTACGACATTAAGCATTTCAAATATGAGGTACTGTGTGATATTTATCCCCTTGAAGTTTGTGATGTTCTTTTAGGAAAACCATATTTGTGGAAGCGTCATGTTTTTTATGAGTCTAGACTCCACAGTGTTATTATTACTTTGGGTAGACAATTGTAAAGGATACCAAAAGTAGCATTGCCTACTGCTATTTCTTTAATCTTTGTTAAGAAATGTAGTAAGGGAATTTCAGAGATGGGTAAGTTCGTCTTCTTTGTGATCCGTGCTCACAGTAAAGAGAAGGTCTTCACCACATATGTGGCCTCTACACAGAGCCTTTATTTGCAGCAGAAGTAAGTGGACATAATCATGGAAGAATACAGAGACATCTTCTCCTCTCCTAGAGGGGCACCAATACACTATCAAGTCAAGCATCCAATTGATCTGACCCCTGTTGCACCTGTACCTAATGGAACAGTATATCGTTGCTCACTGATGGAAAATGACTAAATTAGGCGCGAGATCAAAGATATTATTTAAAAGGGGAACATCATACCCAACTCCTTTCCTTGTAGAAGATTGATGGTACTGGTGCAGAAGAAGGATGGGACTTGGTGACTTTGCATTGATTACAGAGTCTTAAACAAAATCACTGTCAGGAACTAGTACCCCAATCCACAAATTGATGACCTTCCTGACCAACTTAAGGGGGAAAATTTCTTCAACAAGATTGACCTAAATTCTAGCTACCACCAGGTTCCCATCGAACCAACTCATGTATGGAAGACAACCTTCAAATCTAGAGAAGGTCTCTTCGAATGACTAATCATTCCCTTCGTCTTAACAAATGCACCAGCCAATTTCATGAGGTTGATGGATGATGTATTGAGGCCCTTCACCAACTCCTTTGTGGTGGTATATTTGGATGACATCCTCATCTTCAACAGAATGTGGGAGGATCACATGCGACATTTTCAATAGGTTTTGAGAACTCTCTGGAAGGACAAGATATCTGCCAACTTGGAAAAATTATCTTTTGACATAAACATGGTCCAATACTTGGGCTACATTCTTGATTAGCATGTGGTACATGTTGATCTAGATAAGAGAAAATTCATCCATGACTAGCCAGACCTGACCACACTTATTGATCTTCAAAGATTCTTGGTACTAACCAACTTCTACTGACGGTTCAAGTTGGGATTCTCCCATATTGCATGGGCCCTTAGCCAGGTGACTAAGGGCGGTGAAAGAGCCAAGTTCATGTGGGGGAAGGAAAAACAACCAAAATTCGATGATTTGAACCATCGCTTGTACTAAGCTCCAATACTCTCCTCGCCTGCTCTGTAGCAACCATTTGAGATTTATGTTGATGCATATGACTATGTTGTGGGCACAATTCTCACTCAACACAGTCATCTGGTGGAATACCATAGTGAGACACTCTTAAATACTATCCATAAATACCCCACCTATGATAAGGAAATGTATTTCATTGTACAAGTTTGTCATCAATAGAAACATTATATTCTGAGAAAGGAGATGATCATACACATTGATCAAAAGCCTCTGCAGTTCATGTAGACATAGGGGAAACCACAGAATAACTTCCATCAGAAGTGGTGCACCTACATGCAGTAGTTCCATCTCAAAATAAAGTATAAGACATGTATCTCAAATTGTGTCGTTAACTGCCTCAATCAACCTCCTCTGGCTGCACTCACCAATGTGCTCCATTCTTGTGGACATCAAGCATATGAGTGGCCCCAACTTTATTAGCAAGATCCAGACTTCTCCACCACCTATCAACTCTTGGGTACAGACGTGACTGTCACTGATTTTCACATTCAGGATGGAATATTATGCCACCTGGGCCATCTCTGCGTTCCTACAAGTGAGTGTGCAAAGATGATTTGGGAAGCCCACTACAGTCGGATGACATGACATTTTGGTGTGGGGAAAACTGTGGTTTTTCTTTAGAAACATTTTTATTGGCCAAAACATGAACAAGACATCAACAAGTATATCATATCTTTCATTGTTTGTGCCATTTCCTAGCGATACATCAAGAATCAAGGCTTATACACCCCTCTTCCTACACCCGAGAATCCTTGGGAGTCTCTCTCAATGGATTACATGTATGGCGTTCTGTCCACCAAGAAAGGAAATGACTGCGTATTTTTTGTCATTGATCAGTTTTCAAAGATGGTCATCCTCATAGTCAGCAAGAAGAATATCATAGCGACAGATACTACTAATCTCTTCTTTGAACGAATGTGGGTCCACTTTGGGATACCACATACCATCATATTCGACTGAGACAATAGGTTCCTCAACACATTTTGGTCGAGTCTCTAATCACTGTTGGACACCAAGCTCACAAAATCCAGTGCTTTCCACCCCCAAACAGACAATCAAACAAAGGTTTTCAATCAGGTGATTGTGCACATCTTGCACATGTACAACTCTAAGCATACATGTACATGGGATGAGACTCTCCCCTATATTCAACATAGTTACAACAGGGTTCTCCATAGCTCCACCGACGATAGCCCATTTCAAGTGGGGTTGGGATTCCAACCCTTGGGACCCATTGATGTTGCACTTCCTCTTGCCACCACACAGACAAAATCTTCCAATGATTAGTCTGTGATCGACAAAGCCACCAGATTCATTGAGCGGATTTAACACATCTGCAATGGGTCTAAGAGATTTTGTAGAAATCCAATGCTAAGTACAAGCAACGCCATGATTAACACAGGGTACCACACTAGTTTCAGGTTGGTGACAAAGTTTGGTTACATTTGGAGAAGGAGTTTCTCACAGGACCCCATTGGAAGCTTCGCCCACTTCGCTATGGGCCTTACACTATCACCAAGGTTGTGGGTAGTAACTCGTTTGACCTCAACACTCCACCCTTCTTTGGCATGTGCCTAGTGTTCAATGTGGACCTCCTTCGACCATATTTTCCACCATTATTGGACACCTCAGAGATCACATAAAAACTGACACCCGCAAATCTCAACTGTGACTACATGGAACAAAAATCCACTAATCAGATAGTGTACATACACATGAAGGGAACTCGCCAACAAATAATCAATCTTTATTGGGTTGTCAAGGCATGGCAACGCCTACACCAAGGCAAGAGTCTTAGCCAGGGCCAAATCCAACAAAATTGACCTCACTTGATGGAGGAACTCAACACAATGGAGACCATTTCTTCCTAGGGGGAGGATTCATCGAGTTGGCTATTGGTGGCCACCCACCTATTCCAACTGGCTCCTCTTGTTCTTTTTCAGTTCATCACGTTCTTTTGTAGTTATTTGTAATTGTGGGTTCTACACTTATGGGGTTGTCTGAAACCCTACGCATCTTCCAGGTGGATATTGGTGGCCTCTCACCTAATCCAACTATCTTATTTTGTATGTTTTCATGTCAACACATCTTGTTGTACTTTCAGGGTGATTTTTGAGGCCTAAACAATGTTTTTTTGGCACACCAAAGTCAAAGTGTAGACAAAGTCAGAGTTTGACAATGGAATGTGTAGTTTTCTGAAATACACTTCCAATGGGCTATCACACACCTAAAACAAAGGTCGTATGCAAAAGTTACAACTTCGTGAAGTCAAGGGACCAACTTACCCATAAGATCCCACATGAATTTTGACATTTCACCTCCTAGGGTTAGCTTTTTGGATGTCTGGGGTTTTGGAATTCATGAGTAATATCAAAAATTCCTATAGAGCCTCATTGTAATTCGTTCTACTCACACACATATGTGTAGAAGCCACATCTCTTCTTAGAGATCGCTACCACCATTCGAGAAAGTGTTTTAGTTCTACAGTTTTACAATTTCAACCTATTTCATTATTCAATAGAAGATATTTTTCACTGGATATCCGTGTTATTCTTCATATCTCCTTGTTTATTGTATTTAGTCTGTTAATCAGTCTGTTCCACTCCTAAATCTGGATCATCAACATTTACAATATTTTCATGATTATATGGACATTTTAGGTATTATTCATAAAGATGTGTTAATAAAGCTTTTGATGTTTTCTTTAGAAAGAAATGCTCGAAATTCGTTTAGAGGTCTTCCTCCTACTAGTATTTCTTCTTTAAAGGATTTTCATTCATGCTTTCAAAATCATTGTAGGTTAATCTATTGAGCCAAATTTAATTTTGAACATTGTTGTAATGATCAATATGAAATAGAACATAAATCTTATAACAACGAACAATAAAATTAAATTGATGATAATGAATTTAAAGAAGAAAGAACTTATGAACCTATTCAAGAAAGTTTTCAAGAAAATATAGCCTCTTTCCCTAAAGATCTAGATCATAACTATAATCAACATATTTTTTCCTCTTTTTCTAAGATTGATCAAGAATTTCAAAGTATTCTTGAATCATTTTTAGATACTGAACATGTTGATATTTTGAGGAAGACAATGTTCATTTTTTTTTTTTGTTTTCATCACTATTATAATTATTACAAAAAACATGATTTAAAGGATAAAAAAAACTTCATTGAACAATTAATATATTATTTTAAGCAAAGATTTGACTCTAAAGTACAACAAGAAGAATCTTTAGTTGCCTATGATAAACAAATGCAAATATCTTTAGAAAGTTCAAGAAGTCTACAAGATAATAGGAACTTTAAATCACACTTTGTTGTAATTTATTCTATCACTGATCTTCTTCAAGATTCAATTAAGAATGATGTATTCAATAATGAGAATTTATGAATTTCTTTCCTTTATGATGATGAGGAGATATATGAGGAAGATATTGAAACAAATAATTATGAAACTATACATAAGGATATAACTATTCATGAATTAACATTACAACAAAATAGCATTTAAATTTGAAATAGATGTCAAGACCAAAGTTTAGATCAAATCTTTGATTATGAGTCTCAAATCAATAAAAAAAAAATCGAAACATATCATGTTCGAAATATTTTTCAGGAAACACAAAAGAATCATTCTAAGTTAGCAAATAAAGATGAATGCTTATCAACAATACAATTAAATGATATTGAGTTTAACATTAGTACACTTTTTTGTGACACATATCAATATTGGAATGAAGAGTCTTTAAAATATTCTTCTTATAAGGTTTATTATGATTGCGTTGTTAAAAATGAATATCAATATATTCAAATTGTTGGATTACTGAGAGTGAGGTGAATCAATATCAACACTTTATACCACTTTTAACCACAATATATATTCTTTCACTTTATCAAAAATTTTCAATAGTGTATCATCAACGTATCATCTATGAATGAATCCAATCATATATATCATAAGAATGTAAACATAAGAAACATCACATCAACATCACATCAAGAACACAATACACTAGTATTTACGTGGAAAACCAAATGGGAGAAAACCACATAATGGTTTCTTATATATATTAAGAATTCATTCATAGGAAGCACCAACTTCCAAATTCTCCAGTTGTAACTAGAAGGAGGCTCCAATTCTCTATTATGAAGCTCCAATATGAAGGAAGCTACAACTCCCTGAATTCTCTAATGTTATGAGGAAAATCACTCTATGGCATGGGGTAAACCACAACATATGGAATCACTGCATAAATCAACTCTAATCACATGTATATTATATAAATTAAAATGATAACAAGACAAGATACAGATCCTACCATGTTCAGAAGTTCGATGAAGACCATCATTGAGAACGTGAATCAAATATTTATACCTACAACTTTTCCTCAACAACCAAGATACACAAGCATATGGTGATAATATATAATGTTAGCACATACAATATCATAATCCATTAACATTCATAACAAATATTCCCATGGAATAATAATTTAAATTTTTGCAAGACATTAATTGGACGAGCAAAGAGTATGTCTATTAAAAAATGATGATCAGAAGTGTATAAATGAAAAAATTTGATGTCGGCACGTCTTAGAATAGAGAAACTAAGTTATTTCCATTCATGCCTCCACCACTTAAATCCTCCACCAAAGGAAATCTCATATAGGAGAGATAATGATATTCCACATCAAAGAAGGGATATCTTGGGGCTGAACAATGTGTTTTGACTTTAAAGGACAACAGGATGAAAACTCAATGTGAAGTGAAAATTTATCAAGAGTATCTTTACTCTCAAAAGTTGAATTCTCTCCTCTTTCACAATTTGTATATGGCTAAATTTAGAGCCTTCAAATGGAAGAGAAGGGTCAAGTCAGAACGTTTCTAGTATATTAAAGGTCAAAGTTCATGGATCTCATGACGTGACATGGAAACTCGACACAATTTTTAATTTTGAGCACCAAAATTGATGTACATGATATGTAGTGGTGCAACCTGCGTATACACATGTTGTCTAACTTGTAGGGAGTGTATATGTGTAAAAATATGATTTTTTAGCTCTGGGAAGTACAAAAAAAGGACTTCAAGTCTGCATAGGGAAATGGAAAGGTCCTCTGAGGAAGTTGCATGGGATGAGGACAAAATTTCTATAATAGATTCCCCCTAATGCGCAAGGTTATAGGAGTATCTTTGATGGTTGAAATACATTATAATTCCTAGAAGTGGAGTAATGGAGACTCAGTTGGAAGAAATAGTTGCTCATGAGAATATTACAATCCATAATGAATTTGTACGCATGGTTGCAAATCTGAATTACACTGCAGATCCATGTGGAAATATACCAAAAAAATTTTCATGGCCATGAATAGGAAATACAAAGTGGACACATGAAAAAGGTTGTCATAGTCATGAACAGGGCCCAGTGAAAACTAGTCTCAAAATCAATCTGAAGATATTTGTATACAATGAAGTACAATCTAATCTCCCATGATCATTGAAGTCATATAGGCACTGGTCCAATGAATGATAGAAACAACTTAGGAAATATAATACTATCAATTGATGTCTTCAAGTCTTCTATATGATCTGTGAAAGGTTCAAGTCTACATCATGTCAATAGAGGAGTTGAGGTCAAACACAATGAGACTTTGTTTGATTACCGGTCATTAAGGTATATCGTTAACAAACATGAGACAAACTACCAATAATGAAACTATGTATCAAGGCACCGAGTACATTCTTACAAGTGTGAATAAAGGTGTTGAGGTCGAACACTTGAATAATACATCCATCAAGAGAGATTTATGCATTCCCAAATGTCGATGGAAGGAGAACCTACCACTGATGACTGCAAGTCTCTAGGTACTCATAGGAATATAGTCCTCATTTATAGAATAGATGAGCTGAATTTGATGGAAGGAAACCCATTGAAAGCAGAGCCTTAAGGGATATCTCATCAATTATCATGAGGTATAAAACAATATATTGATTATTTGGAGGAACTTAGAATAAGAGGATGTTCATGAAACAACGACCCTATGTGTCTTTCACATGCACGAGATGCAAGTAGTGCATGAAAAATACCCTATGAATATCTTTCAATAGGGAAGACGACTGCCAAAGGTGAGGAAACCACCAATAAGGCTAATGAAATCTAAGACACTGCATGAATCCCAATGTGTGAATAGATTTATTACTATCAAACAAAAGGGAAACCCCCTAGTGAGTAACCAATGAGGAGATGTTGATTGTTGGGTTCAAGGTTACCTACCCATAATGAAAGTAGGATGTAACAATCCTGGTTAAATAGTTGCATAGGGTTTATTAATTATAATTAATTAGATAATCTAACTGTCCTAATATGTTTTAGTTGAACAATGTTTATTTCTTAATAATATTTCTTAATTAATTATTTATTAATTAATTGTTTATATCTATTGATTGACTAATTAATTAATCAATTGACTCATTAAAGGTTTGTGTAATGAATTAAAGGGGATTAATAACTTTAAATTATTTAATTAAAGACTTTACGTATGCAGGGGGGAAATGAAGCATTAAATGAAGGATAATGTAATAAAGGCATGGGATAAGGTAATTAATGGAGGATAGGGAGTCGGTGGATGGGGAAAGATATGACGGGGAAGAGTTATAGGGGAGGGCATTATGGGAATTTGGGGGAGGAAGAATTATTGGGGGGAAGAAGACTGTATTTTTGGTTGGGATATATTTTGGTTTTGAGGAGCTGGGATTTGGAGTTTTGGTGAACCATTGCAGGGGGCAGTGGGTTGCTGTGGGTTTTGGGCATGGGGGCCAGGATTCCTTACGTTATCCTAGAGCTAGGGAGCCGGACAGGCTAGTCCTAGCTTGCTGGGTGGTTATTCGTTTTTGGGCAGAGTTTAGCATAGTTTCAAATTTAGCTTGGACAAACAAAGATCAGGGTTAGAATCATGAAGAGGTATTTTATTTATGAATTTTCTGAGTTATGTGATGACTATGTAAATTATTAGCATGTTGTTCGTAAAATTTTATTCATGCTATGGATAAATTAAATTTTCTGTTGAAAATTCTATGCTTATACGATGATTATTGAACTACTTAGGCATTGAAAGAAATTTATGTTTAATTGTATGAAATTTTTAGGCTTATACATAAATTTAGCTTCCTACA
>JASDQU010306416.1:1075-25771 GCA_032191745.1 Picea mariana | reverse complement strand
TAAATAAAACAAAAATAATGTTAAACTGATATTAAACTAAAAAAATTAATTATTTTGTCCTAATATAAATAAAAACAACTCAACATAATTACTTTTTAAATTAATCATCACACACTTTTTCCATTCACAATTATCCTGACCTAGCACGTGATCATATTGTTATGATAATTTTATCGTCCTTCACTCATTGTATTTATCTCCAACGTGTTATAGTCATATCATCAGGAAGATTTCTTATGTCAGGACTTGTCTTACTTGTGCCACATATCAATGGTTTAGGCTTCTTAACTCTCTGATTTTTTATACCAACATTTTCCCATAGGGTGAACATCTCATCTATCAAATCCCATACCTGTCCAGTTTTAAATCCCAATTGAAAATAGTTATCCATAGATCTAAACATATCACTTCCTTTGCAATATTTTTCTTTTCTATTTTCATCTTCCAGTGAGAATCTTATTTCCATACAACATTGATTTCGAAACTTAACATCAACACTTGATCTCTCCTCATGGCATATTTTAGAAAATTTGTGGATAAATCTCACCCTTTGAATGAAGGTCATAGACATTATGTACTCATTGTGTGTGTTATAATCCCATGCCAGTAACTTTGCTTATGAATATGTTAAACCAACATAAATTATGCATTTTATTGTCTCAAAAAGAGTATTATTGGGATATTCTTGCATCAATTATATAGTTGTTTCACATTCAACTGAAATGTGTGGCCATCATCAACTAAATTTGTTGTCCTCAATCTATTTTGAATGGCATGTTATGTTGTTTTCATAATATCGTCCTCTAGATCAACACCTCGTGTTATTATTTCTCTGCTACCTTTAGAACTTTCACTATAATACTCTGAGATAACGATGGATTCTTGAACATTATCAACATTTGATTTCTTCCTATTATGATTTAAATGTGTTTCATCTAAATCAATGATTTCTTTATAATCAATAAGAATAGACTCATCATCAACCATCACTCTTTTGCATTTATCTTGTTTGTTCTTTTTGTGAGGAGGAGTGATAACCTCATTGGGATCAATCTCAACAAAATATTCATTTGGTGTTTCCTCATTTCCAAATGTAACCCTTTTAGGATTTCTAGAATGAGTATTTTTCTTTCTTCTTTCGTGTTATTCTCTCTCTAATCTTGCAGGTTCAAGCTCCAAAAGTGTTGATGACATCCATGATATCATTCTTTGTAGAGTAAATCCCTACTAACATATGTGAAAGTCATTCACCAAAATCATGTAAAAATAAAATATAACATTTTCATGCTAAATAAAATTAAAACATTGCCATGATACTAAAAATAATAAAGGACACAAAAATAGAAATAAAAAACTTACATTTCCTTTCTCAATGTCATCAACGATGGATGCACATAATTCTAAAAAACATTAATTCTTGTTATAATTTCTCAATTTGAAACAATATCAAAACTTGATATAAGTTCTCCCTTGTTTGACAAGTCCATAAACAATATATGTGGCTAGCACCAAACATAGATCTCATAAGAAGCCAAGTGCCTGATAATTTCCTTGCACATGTTCTGATTCGGCACAATACAAATATATATGATATCCATTGCTTCCTTTCTTCTCTTTAACAAACCAAGAAAATTATTGTTTTTTTTCACCTTCCACATATTTCTACTCTCTAACATTCTTGATTGCCTTTGATAGCTCGGGTGTTAAGCTATCATTTTGTTGCCTAATATTGATGGAGGTTCCAGTTGCATTTTTTGATGCCATTATTGCAGGTCGTGATCCATATATATTGATAGATAATCTCTTTCCTGACATTTTCCTATATTAAGATAAAAAAAAAATAGGCCTTTCACATTATAATCAACTAAAAAACATAACATTGATTATAAAAACTAATTTAAAAAAAAATATATTTTTTTAACCTATATGTAAAAAAAATTCAATTCGCATATGTTATATGTTTAACATGTAACAAATGTGTTATATGTTATATTGTTATATGTTATATGTTATATGTTATAACATATGGCATATATGTTATAACATATGAAAATATGTTGTATGTTAAAACATATGACAATATGTTATATGTTATAACATATAACAATATGATATATGTTGTTACGAGCATTTCGCTAGCCCCCAAGCCCGGGGGCTTGGCCATGGGGGCTAGGGATATACCCGTAATGCTATATGTTATATAACATATAGCATATGTTCTATGTTATATAACACATTGCATATGTTATATGTTATATAACATATAGTGTAGGCTATATGCTATATGACAGATAGCCTAGGTTATATGTTATATAACCTATAACCTAGGTCATATGTTATATAACCTATATGTTGGAGAAATTTATATTTTCGGCACACTAGTTCAGTGGGAGTAACACTAGTTTAGAGGGAGTTAATTGACTAGTTCTATTTTAGACTTTAACAATAGTTCATTGGGAGTTAATTGACTAGTTCTATTTTAGACTTTAAGACTAGTTCATTGGGAGTTAACTCACTGGTTCTATTTTAGACCTTATATTAGACCATCACTATTATGAAAGAATTCCTAATTATAGGATGTCATTTCCTACATGACTGAAGATCACTCACTCATTGATAAGATAATAATATGCATTGATTCTCATTCTTCATTGTGTGTCTCTTCCTTTTCTTGATAAGATTTGTTTGTGCATGCTTTAGAAAGATCTCTTGTGCAGGTTTCCATGAAACACTGACATGGTATCAGAGATATGCTTCTTGGAGCAAGCCAGACAAGCCAAAGAATAAGGAAAATTGGAGTTTCAGCGAGCTAAATCCGTGGTCATACCTTTCAGAAATTATTCCTCCCAAAATATTATGTTTTTAAGGAAACAAATCATTTAGAAAGTAAATAGACCCATTCTGGAAGTGGGTTTTCAACTGTTTGGCGATATTATTCACCGTTTTCTCTGAAATTAAGCCACAAGATAGCCTCCTGAAACTGATATGAATCCATTTCCATACCTTTCTACTATGATTTCTCCCAAAATATTAAGTTTTTGAGGAAATGGGTTACCTAAGTAGTAAATCGACCCATTTTGCAAGTGGGTTTTCAACCATTTGGTGTGAATCCTCATCGTTTGCTCAAAAAGTAAGCCGCAAAATAGCCTCCTAAAACTGATACAAATTTTCACTTAAAGTGCCTTTTCTGTTGTGATTTCTTAATTTTTCACTTGCAGATTAAGATAAAATTTTAGGGGTTCTTAGAAACAATGTGAGAGATGGATAGGACAAATATTATACAATCAAACTTGGTGGTAATCCTCACAACATACAATTATTTTGATTGGAAGCCCAAGGCAGTATTCCAACTCAGAAGGAACGGACTGTATAATTTGACGATGGCAACAAAAACAGAACCTAAATCAACGATTGAGAAGATGAGGTGGGAGAACAGTAAGGATGAGGCCACAAGACTACTTCTCGAGTTAATCTCCATTGATTTATGGTTTTATGTTGCTTCATGCAAGACTCCAATTGAGATCTGGACCACCTTAGAAGGTCTCTTTGGAAAGCAAGATGAGATACAAGGTCATATGCTTGAGGTAAAGTTGAATACCTTAGACCCTAAAAGTTTTGATAATATACAAGATTGTTTTACTAAATTTAAATATTTTCTATTAATCTTGGGTAAATGTGGTATTGATAAGTCTACACAAGAGAAACAACTTAATCTAACAATCTTGGCCAAGCTAGGACTAGAATACATTGTATATGTCTCCAATTTCCATTTTGGCAGATGTCTTTTTGGAACAAATTGGAAAATGCATAGGTTGGCTTAGTTCATTGAGTCTCTTACACATGAGTAGACAAAAATCATACAGATGGGCCTCATGAAATATCCCAAAGCAGATGCACTCACCATGCATGATGGAAAAGGGTCATTCAAATAGAACAAGAAGAAGGGATATTCCAAACCCTTTAATGATTCTTCAAGTTCCAAAGACTCTTCAGATTTCAAAAAGAAGAAGAAGGGAAATCAGTGAGATTATTGCAATAAAACTAATCATGAAGAATCTTCATGCATGAAGAAGCAAATCGATCTTGTGGCATAGGCACTTCAACAAAAAAACCTTGGAAACTTCATTCCAGAGGGAGTCAAGAAGTAGAAGGAAGAAGATCTCGCTCCTAAGAAAGGTAATCATCATGATCTGGTTGCAATTAATTCCTCATCTGATTCATGGATTATATAGTCTGGTGCATGCCATCATATGGAAGCGAAAGTGGAATTTTTTTCTTCCTTGAGTCTATGATCAAGACCCCCTATTCTCATGGGGGATGATATTCCAGTAGTAGTAGCAGGAAAAGGGAAAGTGGAACTCCACAATGGTGGTTTTGAGAATTTTCTACATGTTCCAAAGATTTCTATGAATTTGTTCTCAGTTTATTAGATCACTCAAAAAGGTTAAAAGGTTGAATTTACATCAGATTCAATTTTAGTAATTGACATGCATGACAATTCCATCATTGCAATTGGTGAGGTGGATCAAAAGTCAAGGTTGTATAAATTCACTAAGTTTTATGACGATGACTCCTCTATTCTACTTACACATAAGGAGAGTACTTTTCATGCACCTCTAGTGAAACATGCATATACTCTTGTTCTTCGATCAATTTTAGACATCATAGATGATTCCATATACTCAGATTTTGTACATGGAAATAAGCAGGTAGTACATCCAGATAAGAAGCTAGTGTTGAAGCTTTAGCAGATGCTGAAGAAGGCACATACCACACTTCAGGAAGCAGGCAACCTTGCAGGGAATCCATTGGATTCAAGGAGGAATGGATCTCAGCATGAGGATCCTTCTCATGTATTTCCATCTTCAGAACCTGCGATGCCCATGCATTTCTATATGGTTCAATCTATTGATCCACAAACCTACAATAGGGCTGTGGGAAATCCATTATGGAAAGAAACCATGAAGAAGGAGTATGACTCACTCCTAAAGAATCAGACTTCACATTTGGTTCCACTTCCATCAAAAAGGAATATTTTCAGGTGCAGATGGTTTTGTAGGATCAATAGGTACAAGGTTAAACAGTTTGCCAAAGGAATTCATCGTATCCATAAATATTTCTACATCTTCACGAATACTTTCAGTGAGCAAAAGTTTTAGACTTTGCGGAATCCTCTTACAGTGAAGAACATAGTTTCCTAGCACTTGTCATTTTCTTCTCTTGATACATTATCTCTTGAGGGGGGTTTTGTTCCCACATGGTTTTCCCTCTTTCCTTGTTTGTATTCAATGTTCATTAGTTTCATTGCACATGAGTACCTAAAATGTCCTAGTAGACGAGACTCGTTTTTCACTCCATAGTGATGTTCAGGGGGAGTGTTGGAGAAATTTCTATTTTCGGCACACTAGTTCAGTGGGAGTTAATTGACTAGTTCTATTTTAGACTTTAACACTAGTTCATCGGGAGTTAACTGACTAATTCTATTTTAGACTTTAAGGCTAGTTCATTGGAAGTTAATTGACTAGTTCTATTTTAGACTTTCTAATCTTAGACTGTAACTATTATTCATGCATTCCTAATTATAGGATATCATTGCCTATGTGAGTGAATATCGCTCACTCATTGATAAGATAATAATATGCATTGATTCTCATTCTTCATTGTGTATATCTCTTCCTTTTCTTGATAAGCTTTGTTTCTGCATGCTTTAGCTAGATCTCATGTGCAGGTTTCCATGAAACACTGACACTATAACCTAGGTTATATGTTATAACATATAACCTAAAAAACAAAAAAAAACCATAAAAAAATAGACAAAAGGTTAAAAAGGTTAAAAAATTATACCTAAATTTCACTTTTTTTTTTCATTTTTTTTCAAAAAATCTTAAGGATTTTGTTAAGATTTTCTGAAAAAAGTCTCAATTTTTTTAAAAAGTTGGGTATTTTTTAGGAAAAAAGTAGAAAACCTCTATGTTTTTTTATAAAAAAGTAGAAAAAATGAAAGAATTTAACAAAAAACTAACCTCTGAAATGTTAAATTCTCCTCTTTGCTTGCTAGATTATCCTCGGATGTCTTCTCGATGTTTTAGCTTGATCCAAATCTTAAAACAAATATTGCCCAAGATATAACAGAATATAAAAAGATAAAACAAGACTGTGTATATATAACACAGATGATATAAATTACTGTTAGTATAATGCATGTGGGATAAAAAAAATAGGTATATTGTCTACATATATACCTAAAATATTATGGATCATCAATATGTTTAATAAATGTGGGATAAATAGATAAACATGATAAATATTGTATTTAACATGTAAATAACAAAATAAAAGAGTAAAAATTGTTTTTAAATTTTAGGGGAAAATAAGTGAAAAAAATTGGGGATGAAATTTGGAGGGAAAAAATTGAGGGGAAAATTTTGGAGGGAATATTTTGGGGTGAAATTTTGAGAAATATTTTTGGGGGGGGGATTTTGGAGGGAAATTATATTTTTTTAGTGGGGCGGGGCATTGAGAGGGAAAATATCATTATGCATGTTATAATAATGTCACAAGGATGATGAGCATTTCTATCATTCTATGTTCTTAGAGAGAAGGGATGGCTTCATTAAATAAAAAATAATATTTATGAGACATCAACAAATTATTTGCATACCTCTTTTGTTGGGACTAGGAAATTCCATAGGAATGTTTGTAATGAAAATGAGATGTCATATTTTTTATCTATTCATAACTTTGATCATGGTGCAAGAAATTTTATTCAACATGTTCCTGATGAAAGTTCTAAATCAGAGGACTTTGAAGGCACTGATGATGAAGAGGAGGAATCTGATTGTGATAAATCTAGTTAGCAATTTAATAGTAATTGAAATAATCAAAATTTAGGTCAAAGTGGAGAGTATGATCAACGTTTAAACGATTGGGATGAAAAGTTTCCTTCAAGGGAATTGTTTGAATGTACCAATGAAGATTTCCAAGGAACCAATGAAAATGATGGAGAAATTCCCTCAAGTGGAAATTTTAAAAGCAATGAAGATGATTATGACAATGGTGGACCAAATTCCCCGAGTGGAGAATTTAAAGAAAACAATGTTGGTGATTATGAATTTCCTCTTAGTGAGGATTTTGAAGGTACTGATGAAGAGTTTCCTCCAAGTGAGGATTTCCAAGGCACGAATGAGGATGGAGAATAATTTCCCCCAAGTGGGGACTTTAAAAGAAATGACGAGGATTATGACAATGTTGGACAATCTTTCTTGAATTAGGAATTTAAAATAAACAATGTTGGTGCTGATGATTTCCCTCAAAGTGAGGATTTTGAGGGTAGCAATGAGGATAATGAAGATTTTCCTCCAAGTGAGGATTTTGAAGATAGTAACGAGGACGACAAAGAATATTTCTCAAGTGGCAAGTTTCAAAGTAGAGAAGATGATTACGCCATTGTGGGTCACTCTTTCCCGAGTGATAAATTAAAAAGAAACACTGTTGATGTTGATTTTCCTCCAAGTGAGGATTTTCAATATACTGATGAAGGTTTTCAAGGCACCAAGCAAGATGGTGGAAATTTTCACTCAAGTGGGTATTTTGAAAGCAATGAAAATGATTATGTCAATAGTGGACATAATTTTGATGATTATTTTCCTCCAAATGATTATGATGATGATGATGTTCTTAAACATTCAACTGCAACAAATGAAGGTGATCGACATTCTCTAGTTCAGTCTCCTGACAATGTTTTTCTTGATACTCCTTGTGGTGATAAGGGAAAAACTTCTAGTGAGGATGATGAAATAGTGGAGACATTGCAAAGAAACATTGTGTCTAGGACCAAGATTAGACGTTTTTAGATCGAACCAAAGCATTCTAGTTATACAAGTTCTAGGAAAGAGTTTCTCACTAAATCAATTTCCATAAAAGAATTGATTTCAAGTGAATGGTGTCAAAAGAATTGTTTGAAAAACATGGACTACATGTATGCCTTGAATAAAAGGAGGAAACATTTGTCAATGAATAAGAGCATGAAAAATTCTTATTTTAAGGCATGCATGATATCCACCAATACAATATATGATTATCACATTGGGAATATTTTACTTTGCAAAAAGGATTTCAAATAAATTCACTCAATTGGTAATCTTCGTCTATCAAGAATCCAGACAAGTTTGGAAAAAGATCCATCATTTTATTCAAAGGTGCATCATGGATGAGAGAGTGGGCCATTCAAAAACATTGCATTGTCATGGATGCATGATTTTGTTTTCCAAACATGGAGATTGTATGCTAGATAGAGACACAATTCATATTCCAGATAATTTTTCAAGGAGGGAAATCTACAACTTGTACAAGGATATGCTGAAGATGCTGAAGGAGAGGATAATTTAATTACATATGCATATCTTACAAGAATATGGAAGAAACAATTCAACAATGTATGTATTCCTAAGAAGTCAAGGATGGTGATTTGTAGTATATGCACTACTCTTAAATTAAGAAGAGATAAATTTGAAGGGGATGAAAGAGTTATGTATTTACTATTTTTTTTTTTTTTAAATTGAATAGTTATCAACTATGAAAACATATGATCAATATTTCCATTTTATGTCATGTGCATATTCCATAATCAAAACACTTCAAGAATAACGAAATCAACAATCATGTGAAAGACAAAAGTTGTAGAAAAATCAAAAGAAGTGTTATGATGCTCCAAACAAATATTTAGGTATAATAATTGATGGTAGGGACCATAAGAAAACACTTGTACCAAATTTTGTCCTTACACCCAGAAATTTACAGGAAGAGAATTTCATTCAGTTTCACTTGGTTGGTTGTATGGTTTTCAATGGAAAAATGTGTCCAAGAGTTTACTTCACACCTCCAAATATTCATAATGATGAAAATATGACCATCACCATAATTCAACGTGTTCTCACTCACTATTCTGGAAATCTTCTTCAAGTTCTCTATCTACAATTGGACAACACTAGTCGCGAAAATAAAAATCAAATTGTGTTTGGATATCTAAGAATGCTTGCTAAAATGGGAATCTTTCAAAAGGTGAAAGTTGGTTTCCTTCTTGTTGGACACAGTCATGATCATATTCAACAAATGTTCATTCATTTTTACGTAACATTGAAGAGAAAAAATGTTGGAAGTCTACCATCATTGATTGAATGTATCAAGAAAGCATACATTCTAGAGATTGTTTTTCATATATTAGAAGAAAATATTGATGTGGAGATTTATTCAAGGATCACATTGTGAAGAAAAATGTATTCAACATCTTAATGAAATTACCTTCCAACAACAATTTTGTTTCAAAAAAATTGATGGGAAAACACTTATATGGGGAAACAAGTATTCAAATACTACAGAATGGGGGACTTCATCAGGTTTATCATTTTTTAAGTTCATTGCATATCGTCCAATTTTTGTATCAAATTTATTATTTTTACAATAAGTTGCTGAAATCCATAATGCACGAAGGTGTAATACAGATGTAGATTATTTTGAATGCTTGGAAGAAATTAAAAAGTCCATTAAGGATACATATGAGTACTTTTATGTTGTTGATTCTGTTTGGTGGGAGTCTTTTTTCAATAGTCAAAGTGACATAATTTCAAGCTCTACAAATGAAGATACAATGTTGAGGACTCCATTTCATTGGCCACAAAATATGCCAAACGAATCTGAAGAAACACACATTGTTGAAGTTCAGGAATCCCAAGGTGCTATTGAGATTGCACAAGAAAAGGAAAGAGAAATGTATATTGGTTCTCTAAGGCCACGTGCACAACATGAAGCCATGGTGTACCTTTAGAGGGGTTCAGTACAAGATATTAAGGAGGGTAGCATGATTGTAATTTTAGAGACTGAAGATCCAAATGGTTATCCATTCTGGATAGGAAAGGTTATAAAGATTGATAAATAAAATGATGATGTTGTTGAAATTGAAGTGCATTGGTATGCAACAAGTACACACCCATTCAATGGCGTGTACAAGTCATAGATTATGGTTGAGAAACATGTCAATAGAAAGAGAAAACAAAAGGGTCAAAATACAACTCATCATCACACTGACCTCTTAAAATTAGCGTATGTTGACATACTTGTTTATGAATTCAATTTGACAAAGAGGGGAACTCTTCACTCCATGACAACAAAGATTATCAAGAGGTTGTTTCTACAAGAAATAAATGCAAGATGGGAGTTTGTTGAAACTAGTCGTAGATCTAAAACACATTTGACATCTGAAATGTTGGGCATGCATGTAGACTCAGATGGTGCATACATCGACAATAGAGAAGAGTATG
Source organism: Picea mariana (assembly GCA_032191745.1). Classification (NCBI taxonomy): domain Eukaryota; kingdom Viridiplantae; phylum Streptophyta; class Pinopsida; order Pinales; family Pinaceae; genus Picea; species Picea mariana. Next base: position 15,455 of record JASDQU010306416.1, on the reverse strand, counting down.
GATCATCAACATCTTCATCAAAACATTCATCTAAAGGCAATGTAGACTTTGATGGTATTTCAGAAACCATGAGTCAATCTGAATAAGTGTATGCAACATTTTATGAATTTTTGATCCACATGATGTTTGTATGCTAACTAAAAAAGAGCATTGAACTTACATATGATCTTACATGAAGTTATGAATCTTTTGTTATGTTTTATGAATGATATGTTTTTTTATTATGGATAATATAATAAAATTTCTTAGTTCATATGTTTTGAATATGGTCAATATAACAATACTTTTAAGAAATTATTTATGTTTTGTTCAATGTAACTTGTATTTACTTTTTTATTATTGAAAGTAAAAAATTAGTAAAAACTGATGTTGAATTTTTAAAGTATATTCTGATATTTTCATGGCATTATGTATTACCTTGTGCTTTGCGTGATAATAACATTTAAAAAGTAAACATTTACATGTTTCTTTTATGATTTTGTTTACAATAATGATGAGTTCTCTTACCACATTATAAAACTGTGTCATTTTCATACCCCAATTTTAGAATGGGTCCTATCGATATAAGTACTTTTAAATTTGATGGTTGATTTTGAGGTTTTTGTTTTAATGGTACCAACTGATAAAAATATGATTTCAAAATTTAACGTTTTGAAAAGAAAAAAAAAATTAAAAACATCTTATTTGTTTTTAGGTGGTGATTTTAAGGTTTTTCTAAGCTACTGTCTAAGTTTTGAAGGCCATGTTTGAAAAATGTTGTAATTTTGACACTGTTTTAAAAAATGGTGCTACTTGTAGGACCACTTTTTGATTTGGGGGTTGATTTTGATGTTTTTTTATGCAAAAATATGGGTTTTTTGGGCCAAATTTCTCATTTTGAGGTCATAGTTCTAATTAAGTTGGTAACTATGTTGTATGTGATTATAAGTAATAAAATCAAAGTATCATTCCAAAAGTCATATCCGTAGGAATCGTTGGAGTAGCGTAAGGTTTCTCACACGATAATTGTTGTTTAACTGACATACTACTAACTTAGAGTCCAGGAGAACATATAAAGACCAAACACCATGTGAAATGGCATTGCACAAAGTCTCTATAACGACGCTACACTAAGCCACATTATTCATTGATGGCCCTAGACAAACACCACCTGAAGACACCAGTTGACCCTCAGGTAAGTAAATGGCCCAAGCGGCAGAAGGAAAGTTTTGTGTATGACGAGTGGCACCGTCTAGGAATCCTAGGTAAACTAAAGACTTAGTTGACACCTTCCAATCAAGCAAAAATTCAATAAGAAAGCCGATGACACAAAATAAAATATATATATACACTAAGATACACTAGTATACAAAGAGTCACACCCAATCTTGGGGGATTAGGCATAATATATTTTCAAGTTGAGCCCATTTTTGGGCTCAGAAAACATATTTCCTTCATAATCCTCCAATTCATAGGATCATTTTCCTAGGAAACGTCGCACAATATAAGGATTGTGCCAAATGGGGTTGAGCTTTCATGCCCCCAACGATTATTTGGATTTTTCATAAGATAGGACCATGTCACCCTCAATGTACTGTCAAGGATAGACAGACCTATCATACTATACCTTAACACATCATTTATTCAGTTCGATAGATATAGATGCATCTTGACGTTTCTTTTCTAGGCTCTTTAGGTGTATGAGGTGTTCTTCAAGATCAAAAGTGTCAGGTAGGAGCTCAATTTATAGCCCGAGGGAAGCGAGCTCACATTCAATTGGAATGATCGAATCCACACAATGTACTAACTGAAAAGGAGAAAAACTGGTGGAAGTCTTAAACGAGGTTCAGTATTCCCAAAGTACAGGGTAAAGCATTAGATGCTAGTCATATTTTCTCTTCGTGACAGTTTTTTGCAAAATGGTCTTAAGAGATATGTTCACAACCTCTACTTGTCCATTTTCCTGGGGATAATAAGGGGAATAATGACCATACTTGAACCCAATTTTTGATGCTAATTCCTTCATCATTTCATTCTAAAAGTGACTTCCATGATTAGTGAAAATGTCCTTTGGGATTTCGAACCTGGTTATAATTTGGTTGAACAAGAAAATTTTTATAGTCCTACCATCAAATTTAATAGTAGGCATGGAATCTACCCATTTATTGAAGTAGTCCATGGCCACGATAATGTGTTGATGGCCCCCCAGTAGAAGCTAGGTTACAGTCCATAAAATACACCCCCCACTTGGTGAAGGGACCGACAATGATGACTAGGGGAAGAGGGGTTGGATGCGAGCACATTTTTCAAGTGAACACTTGACAATGGTGACAATTCTTAACTATTTCAACATAATCTTTAAAAATTGACAGCCAAAAATAACCATCTCGCAATATTTTTTGGGCTTTTGCATGCTTGGATAGATGACCACCACAAGCCCCACTATGACAATCATTCAGAAAGGACTCAACTTGCTCATTATTCAAGAAATGACGTAAGATATTATATACACCTAGACAATACAAAGTGCAATCGATGATAAGGTAACTTTTAGCTTGATGTCGTATACATTGTTGATTGTCTCTCGATAGATGCTAAGAGAAATTCAAGGTTTGAATATAGATCAAAATGTATCCATACCAAGGGTTCAAAGATGAGATAAGGAAAATATTTTCATCTTTTAATAAATCATTATGAATAATGTCCTCATCTAGTTGAGGGAAGTCTTATATTAACTCAGAAAAAACTAGCGATTTCTTATATTTTGCTGAAGTAAAACCGAGGTCAAATTCTTGAAAAATGAAAATACACTTATTGTATTATCCACTTATGATATGCCTAGTAAGGACATATGGAATTGGATTTACATCAGAAACTAAGATAGTTCTTCAAAGCAATATATAATGTCATAATATTTGAACCGAATGTACGGAAGCCAAGGCTAGTTTATCAACGTGAGAGTATTTAAGTTCAAGAATGACTAAGATAGTAAACAATGCACTCATGGATCTCATTTTCCTCCTGAACCAGAACCATACCAACCATGCCTTCATATGTGGCGATATAAAGAAAATAATCTCTACTGTAGTCCGAAGGCTTCAACAGAGGCATCGATACCAATGGTTTCTTAAGAGTATCAAAGGATTTATGTGCTTGATCATCCCATACAAACAGATTGTCCTTATTCAATAGATGCATAAAACCCTTAGTTATATTGGTATCTTTTACTATAAACCAACGCAAGAACTTAGACTTCCCCAGTAAAACTCTAAAGTTGACGAATCTTGTGCGAGGGAGGAAATCAAAGTATTTACTCAACCTTCATAGGATCCACCATGATCCCATTCTCAAAAACTAAGAATCCTAAAAGACGACTAGAACTAACACAGAAGATGCACTTGGGAGGGTTTAAATGGATGCGATAATAACAAAATCTCTCAAATACTAGTCAAATGTGATTAGAGTTGTCTACTCTCTTATGAGAGTGAGAAGTAAGATCATTGAGGTCATCTTTGAAAAAATGCTTGATATCATGAAACTTAAACGTCATGGCTCGTCTTACAGTTTCTCCAACATTTTTAAGGCCAAAAGGAATTTTCCAATATGAAAAAGTACCCCAAGGAAAAACAAATTCCATTTTATGTTGATCCTCAGGTTTGACCTCAATTTGATTATATCCTGAATATTCCTTCATAAAAGAAAAACCCTCACTTCTCGCACACTCATCAAGAATATGATCAATGAAATGTATTAGTAAGTTTTCTTTAGCACAATCCTTATTTAGGTCTCGAAAGTCCATACACACACAAATCATTCCTTGTTTCTTATTAAAGGGAACAATGTTGGATACCCATTCATTTAAGGGAACTAGGTAGATGAAACTAGGATAGAGCAGTTTCTCTACCTCTGCTTTAATAGCTGGGGAGTTCCTAGGATTAACATATCTAAGTCGTTTTCGAACAGGTCTAGCATCTGGATAGGTATTGATCTTATGTTTGACAATGTCAGGGTTGATTCCTATAATCTCTTCATACTACCAAGAGAATACGTCACAAAATTATTTGAGAAGATCGGTGTAGATCTAAATTTCTTCAGACAAACAATCTGAACCTATATACACATTTTCAATTTTTCCAGGAATTCAAGAGATGTCAATAGTGATGGTAGGAGAAATATTTTCCATGTTTCCTTCCACATAAATTCCATGTGTATCTAGTGGAACCATGACATGACCGACCATATCATTCAAGCTAGATCCAAAACAACCCTGTTCGATCCTAACAAGCTCTGGGAGGAAGCAAGAGTGATGAGGCATATCGTCCCATGGCCTATCAAGACCACTAGGCCTCTAAGATGGCTTCATCCGAAGGTAAAGTATCATCAAGTAAATCATGTGAGAAATACCATAAGGTGGCCCATACGGGCTCAAGAACAATATCCTCTTCATATGTCTATGAGGAGACATGATCTGATTCAACGATAGAGTTAAGAATATCCTGATACACAATCTCTGCCATTGACAGTGGCATTGCCATTCCAATATGTGAATGACCTTCACAATACATGGTCAGCGAAGGTAGGCTCCAAGGATTGTTGAAATATGAAGTACAAAAAGGAACATAGCTCATTGACAAAGAAGACCTATTGGACATGGAATAAATGTGATGAATTGGTGCCATGAAAGAAAATGTACCCATGAATGAGGAATACATTCCGACACCAATATCCTTAGTTGTCGGCTAAGAATTTTTGATCACTAGGATCGAAGGTCCAACTAATGCATTAGGACTAGCATGCGTAAAGGATATTTGATCAATTGTCATGATTTTCCCTTCGCGAGTAAAACATAAGGTATGGAAAATAAACGATATGATTGTGGTCATAGAATAAGTCCAATTATGCCCTCGTAATAAATTATATTCAAAGGGCACATCAACCAGCTCGACATTCACCTCCACTTCGTTTCAACCTAGATGGACCGGATAGGCGAGAATAATTTTGTGGGGATGGAAAGAACAACCATCAAATGTGGTCAACATAGTCATATATTGAGAGAGAATTAGAGAGCCTATGGCTTTCCAACAAGTTAGGGACATCATGCAAGTTGAGACACCTTCATCAATAATAATGTGTTTGATGGTATACTTTGAGTAATCCACATGGATTTTAAGGCCCACATTGTAAGGTAAGCAAGGCTTAACATTTGGGACATCCAAATTGATAAATTTAGAGCCAGATGGGTCTAGATATCCTAAAGTAGATAGAAAGGAGTCCCTCTGTGAAGGACACGTCTGGATCACCTCCAAATCTGACATTTCACAAGGGTTTTAACCCAGATCTTCGACAATTGAATAGTTCTAGGAATCTCTAGAATTAGGGTTGTGGGAAGAGCGTTTTAGTACTCCTTTCAGAATATGAGGTAGAGGCTCTAGTTTTTTTATCTGCAAAGGCATTTCCAGAGGAGGAGGAGACTTTGGACCTGGAACAGTATGTGAAGACCCATAATCATGATATCAAGTGGCTACATTAATTTGAAGCTTGACTGTATTTACACATAGGTAGTCACCATCATGTGCTGGGTGGTTTTGATTCCTACTCAACGCATTTTTGGCATTAGAGGAGATCAAGGCTATGTGTTGATTATGCGGAAATGAAATTGTCATCATAGCGGATGGTTGAGATAAGAGCCTCATGACTTATTCAAGTTTGGGAATAAGTGGCTAAAGTGATCATCTATACAAAGTTTACAAGGAAACTTCACCTTTTTCTTTTCTCTCTTTCCCTCACCAACATTTTTATTCAATCTATCATTGCTAGCATTATCGTTGGGTTTATTATTATTATTATTCCTCCCACCCTTATGATTATTACCACATCCTTTCTTTATATTCCCTCCTAGTTGTTGGTTACCATTTGGTTTGGTCGACAACTCTACAGAATGCACATCCGCCAACTAAGTGGGAGTGGAGGAAGAAGACAAATATTTTACTGCTATAGACTGGCATAGATAAATCTTCTTTAATTGGTTCATCACAAAGTTTGTAGACTTAGTATTTGCAGATCCTATGATTCCATTAGCATGAGGCCCAAGATTTTTTCTAGGGTTGTAATTTGACCTCGGTGCACCAGGAATAACTTTTTTATATCTCATATTGAGAATATATGAGGTCCAATTATTGGGCTTTGAAAATATATTCCTCTTCAGATGTTACCCTAGAAGTAGAAACATCCTTAGAAATATAAGGCAATAGGGACTTAAGGAACCATTCCAACATGAACTCTAGAGGAATGTAGGATTTGATCAACCTCTTCTGTCTACACCACTCTTGGATATGGTATGAGATATGGGTGGATTTTTCCTAGTGGAGGGATAAGATAAGTTCTATGTTGGCATCGTAATGAACTGACAATTGGAAGTGGCTAAAAAAGACAAAAACCATCTGATTAAAATTTTTGTATGTTCCCCTTGGTAGCTCAATGTACCATTTCACTGCGACCCCCATGAGAGTGAATTGAAACAATATCAAACGAATAGAATAGTCATTCAGGGAATTGGATGAGCACCAAAGATGAAAATTAGTAACATGATCACATGTATCCTTGACATTATTTCCCTCAAATTTTGGAATTTCTGAAGGAAGCTTGGTGGGGATGGGGGGCCATGATGGATCACGATGCATTGGATCATTCATTAATATCGATAGATATGGAAAATTAAGAAGACCATAAAATGGATTTGGGGTAGCGACATCTAAGTCCATGCTCCCAGGAAAGATTGATGATGAGGGATTGTATCCCATCCAGGGTTCTGGTATGCACCATGGCCTTGTCTGATATGGTAATATAATCCTCCAAATTGATTCACAAGAGGTTGTGTGGGAACCATATCTGTAGGAATGTTATAATTAGGTTTATAATCATTTCCCCCAGCTGGAGTGGATCAAGGCTGGGTGTTTCCCATAGTATGAAACTGACTTCCACCAGGTGGAAAACTAGAGGATAGAGGTGGATTCTTCATAACAAAAATGTTGGTCAGAATCAGTGTGGAGGAGGAAGGTGTGAAGGATGAAATATAGGAAGTAGATTGTATGCCCGGTTGATTACTCCATCGAGGAGCATTAAGACTAGGATTGAACTCAGGAGGGAAATGAAGTTGGATTCCAACTATAGGAGACATTTTGGGAATATGAACTCCACCAAACAAAAGTTTAATATGCAGAGGAACCATGCCCCAAGGCCCAATACTAGGATTTTTATTATTCAATGGCATGCAAGATGAAAGTTGTGATTTCATATTTGGCATACAAAAAGAGAAAGGGTTAGAGACTGAAGGAATGGATTGAGCATTGTATCCATGCATACCAAAAATATACCCAAAAGGGTTCATTACTATGGGTTGAGTAGCAACCATAGGATAGATAGGAGTGATGACGGGAACCTCCAGCACTACAACCGTAGTGGTTGAAGGCGTCGAAGGATTTCCATTAACTATGAAAGATATGGGAGTTGAAGGACTCCCAATATATTTTTGACTCGACTTAGTACTCATACTTGTATGATCACAAGTCCGATAGATGGAGGTGTGTGTACCATGTTTGATAAATTTATTCCTTTTAGAAGGAAAAGAATCAATATGCAGTGATAAATTTAAAAAACAACGAGACCTGCAAGGATGTTGGTCTAGTCCATGATGGATCAAGACTCGAGATATAAAAAAAATCCCAAGGAAAACTAATAATCAAAGAGCACACCAAAATAAACAAAAAGGCCAAATGCATAGAAATAGGACATAGTGGATGAAAAGGTTCCTCTCACTAAAGTAGGTATTCCTCTCCTAAGAGGAGCCTGAGACTCCCTTCAAAAGATCGAAGGTATCATAATCAGTTATAAGGGACCTCGTGGGATTAATAGTGCAGTCGATTAGATCTCCCTAGAGAGGTAATCCTCCATAAATGTTGTGTGATGTCCGACCCTTATTTGAATCAGGGTACCTACATAATAACCCTTGCAAGTCATCTATGTGGCTACCTATGTCAAGCAACTAAATCCACCACGATATAACCAATGTGCAAACAAATAGTCATAAGTTAGGTCCACCGTATGGGCAGGGTAACAAAGCCTAAAATTTTGAAAGCACCACCTCTCACAGAGGTAAAGGTACTAGAAAGACTCTGAAATACGAATAGATCCACAAAAATATCACTGATTCAAAGAAGGTATTAGAGGGATATCTTTGCAACCAAATTCATGTGACCTCGTTCTTAAGTCCGGTGTGAGTAGAGTGTCCTCATGTCACTAATTACACAATGGATTTCACCACTCCTTGGAAAAACACATATGTTGAGTGTAATAGCCTTGGAGAAGTTTACTCATAAAATCCTATTCCAAGGCCCTATATCGTATCCTTTTTCTATACTCTAAAAAGTAAAATTATTTCTAATCAATTTTAATTAATCAACATTACTTTTAATGGATTTTTATACTCAAGACATGTGTTCATGAAACTAATGATTTTATGACTCATCATATTAAAGAAATGAATATAAAAAAAGTGTTAAGTCCTAATCTTAAATTCTCAAAAGATGATAAGCTTTTCAAAATGAAACTTTCAATTCAACTCTATAATTTCAATAAGATTCAATATTTCCATACATGTCAAGATCGATACTAAAACCCAAAAGAACAAATGCCAAAATGAAAATGCGAGGACTGAATATGCAAGGAATGAATAACAACTTGATATATAGATCCTACTGCAAGAAAAAAGAGAGAATCCAAGTAGGATACCAAGAAGAAAACACTTAGACCAATATTCAAGGAAAACAAATGAAAAAGATGATGAGAAAGAATAACTGCCCAAAAATTCAACCATAAAAAGGTTTCCTATCACTTTGCAAGCACTCAACAGTTAGGAAAGAGACCCAAGAAGACTCGACAACCATCAAAACTCACCCAAAAAAACACCAAACTGAGCAAGTAATCTTAAAAAGTTGATGTACGTGACTGTTTAAGTAAAAAACCGTGTATGTACGTGCTAGATAGAAGGAAATCTCATGTATGCACGTGTCTATCAAGGGAAACACTACTTATATTTATTAAAAAACTGCCAGGGTAAGGATGAAGCCAAGAAACTTGGATTCAAAGTAAAAATAGGGTATCAAGAAATCAAGGGACGAGAAAAAGCATGCTAACAGAGAGAAATCGAAGGAGAGAAACACTCCAAACCCCAAAATAGAAGATTCAATCCCCAATGGAGTCACCAATTCTATTACGAGGAAAATCACTCTATGGCATGGGGTAAATCACAACATATGGAATGACTTCATAAATCAACTCAAATCCCAAGTATTCTATATAAATGAAAATAATAACAAGACAAGATAAAGAGCCTACCTCGCCTGAATGTTCAATGAACACCTCCATTGAGCAAATGACTCAAAGCTTTATAAATGCAACTTGTCCTCAACAACCAAGGTACATAAGAATATGGTGATAATATATAATTTTAGCACATACAATAGCATAATCCATTAACATTGATAACATATATACCCATGGAATAAGAACTCAAATATTTGCAAGACATCAATTAGATGAGAAAATAGTATTTCTTTTAAAAAATGATCAACATAAGTGTATACATGACAAAATTATGTTTGGGCACGTCTCATAGCCAAGAAAATAAGTCCCTTCTAGCTGGAATTTCGCCACTTCAATCCTCCACCAAAGGAAAGCTTATATAAGAGAGACAATGAGGTTGTTCATCAAAGAGGGAAGATATTGGGGGTTGAACAATGTGTTTAGAATTTAAAGGGAAAAGGGATGCAGACTCAATGTGAAGTGAAAATTTATCCAGAGTATATTTTCTCTCAAAATTTGAATCATCTCCTTTTCCACGGATTGGATATGGCCCAATTTATAGCCTTCAAATAGAACTAAAGGGAAGAGTCGAAACATTTCCAGTATATGTAAGGTCAAAGATCATGGATCTTGTGAAGTGACATAGAAACCCAACAATCAATGTACCTGGGATGTATTGGTGCAACTTGCGTATATGCATTTTGTATACCTTGTAGGGAACGTATATGTGGAAAAATATGATTTTTTGGCTGTGGGAAGGGGAAAAGGGGACTTAAAATCTGCATAGGGAAAAGAAAAGGCCCTCTGAGCAAGTTGCATGGGGTGACACAAAACTTGATATAACATCTAGCTTCAAGCAAAAGTAGGCTATAATCCCTTGGGTTCTCCAGCTCCAACCAGAAGGTGACTCGAACCACCTAGTTCTCAAGCTCCAACATGAAGGAAGCTCTGACTCCCTGATTCTCCATCTCAAACTGAAAGGAGTCTACAACCCCCTTTCTTCTCCTCATCCTTTCACCCTAGAATATAAGTGTGGACCAAATGTCACAAAATATTCCACTTTCACTTCCATAGTCACTGCCACTATCACTACCACTATCACTATCACTTCCACTGTCACATCAACCTATAACCTATCACTATGTCCAACATGTCGTTGTATCCAATCTAGCACTATATCAAACCTGTCACATCAACATGTCACTGATTGGCTTGTCCAACCTATAATTTCCACCAATACTCAACTAGATCCTCTCACAAGGATCATTTACCAATGAAACCTCTTAAATAGATGTCCAACATTACCAACACATGAATCTACTAACCATGTACCAAACCATGAATTTTTATCATACCATACATCAATTGTGTACCACAACTTGTATCACAACAAGTGCTTCAAACATGCACCAGAACCCATACCAAACCATGCAACAACCATGTACCAAAACCTATATCACAACAAGTGCATCAACCATACACCAATATGTAACACCCCCACGCCTTGTGTGAGAACTAAATAAATTTTCTCATACATCAACTATATTAGCTCTTTGATTTCCTGTTGAAATCTCGTTATTTGATCCACAGGATCTATTGAAACCCCACCAACATGAACATGCACAAGGCGTAGGATTCACATATGTGACCACAGGTTGTGATTGCACGCCTATAAAAATGCTCTTCACATTTTGGGACTTCGAGACTTCAGCATGTGATTCAATCCAGACTATTGTTTCCCCAAATCCCCAACCTACGGTTTCTCTCCAAGGCCATATATATGGACCTGTGCTATCCCCTCGATCGACGACTGTGATTGTGTTGTGATTTTTCATATCTAGATAATGAACATGATCCATGTCTGAATCTCTATTCTTTGGAATCCCTATCTCCATTATCCCCTCCCTTAATCTTCCACCCATAGGATTGGTTGTCGCGACTTGGGGCTTATTCTCTAAACTCATCGGGACTTCGCATTTCATGAAGTTAGAACACAATCCAACGCCTATATTTTGAAATCTTGATACCCAAACTCTTGATATCCCCTTACCCAGATTAATGGTCATGGCTCTTCTATGATCTGATAGTTCCTATCAAATTGCGATTTTGGGTCTTGTGAGTTCACAAAACTCTACCCTTTGACTTCTTTCAGTACCGAGTCAGTGAAATGTTGATCTCTCACCATGTGTATTATTACAATGGACGATCTAGGAGGGTCCCGATAGATCCTTGGATATACGGTTCATATTTCATCGCTACCTGGAAAGAGTGAAGGATTTGAGGTGTTAACACCTGCACTCCCTCTTCAAATCTAATGGTCGTACAATACCTCTGATCCTTCCCGAAGGATGTCATTCATTCGTATCCCAAATGAAAGGATATTCCCTTTCGCTATTTGAAATTTCTACCCTTCCTAAACTTGGGCAACGGATTTCAACCTCTCATTATCTTGACTCAGTCTCTCTTCTCTATGATCCCAACTCACTTTTATCTCTCAATCCTTTCTTGGACCCTATATTTTTCCACTCTCATATCTCCATTCTTCTTTGGTCCTCTATACCCACACCACAATTCCTTTGTTCCCTTCCTCAGCAAGATTATGTGTGGCTCAAATTTCTAGTCCATTGTCAGGTTTGGAAGCCTTGCATATGGGTGGTCTACCCCATCCCGTCATTAACTCTTGAGGAGGTCTTCCCACCTACCATCCTGATTGTAATGCATTTCGGGTCAAAACGTTGTTCTGATTTGAGCAATGAAAACTAGCATAGTACTAGCTCAGTGGAAGTTAACGCAATTTCTCTGGGGCCCTTCCACCACCTTTTCATTAGAAATCGTGGTCTCCTTTAGCACATCCCCTTCCTAGCAGTCATGCAACACATATTCAAAACCAATTTACATTCATCGACCTTTTATACAAAGGTCCATCAAATCAAACATTCACACCTTTCAGTTTGCCATAGTTCCCTGACCAATATAGTTATATTTACAGAGTGGGGGAAATAGGGTGTTACAGTTCCCTCCCCCTTAAAGGAGCATCATTCTCGATGTTCTATCTATCAACATGAAGTGTATTCACAAAAGTAAAAAAAATCGGATATGCATGTTTCATGGCATCTTCCATTTCCCACGTAGCCTCATCTGGGCCAAAGTATTTCCACTGCACCTTGACCTGCACAATGGTTCGGTTCTTGAGTGAGGTTTTGATGCAGGAGCATCTCTCCACGTCATTCAGCCATCCAGCCAGTCACGTCTGCACGTATGCATTCAAAGCTAAAGGGAGAGGCATAACCTCATTTGAATTTGAAATTGAATGTAATTAATGTTTTAAGCTGGTAAGTTGTAGAGCTGTGCCTTTGTGCAGGCATTAGCTAGATCAGCCTTTAATGTGTGTAATGGCTGAGATCTAGATCCGATAGTGGACTAGATAGCCCATTCAATGTAATTGAATAGGGTAGGTAGGTTGGAGGGAAGAGCTCGAAGAGCCCCCTCAGGTAAAGGATATTTTCACATCTCATTTTGTACTTAGTAAGTTAGGAGTAGAGAAGAGAGTTGGATGAGGGAAGAGAAGAGCCAGAGAGAGCTCAGGAACAGCATTGTAATTATAGGCATTTGCCATTTTTAACTTAACAGAGCAGTTTTTCCTGCATTTCTATGTTGAATGGATGTCTGTGTGTGTTCTTTTATATGTTGTAAATGTATGTGTGTTAGTGCATTTGCAGAGAGTTTGTTTGATTTCCAGGGTTGAAGGTCTTTGAGGCTTCACACCAGGAGGGTGTGACAGAACACTACGGGTTCTGAGAGCCGTGCATAGAGGATGCATTTATAAACTCTACGGAGTCAGACAAAGGAATGATGAGGCATAGAAGCTTGATTCAAAACTCAGGAGGAAGACCTTTGAGGTTGTTGAACACCTCAGGAGGCAAGGCTGTGTGGGAGAGACACAGTTGCAGACAAAATTCTGCTGTGAATTCTGTAGAGCTCTACCAAGTGGGCATTGAGCACAGGCACAAAGTGCAGTTGAAGGAGAAGACAAAATCTCTAAGGAGTTCTCTAGAGCTCTTCCAGGTGGTCATTTAGCAAGTTCATAGGTGCACATAGGAAACCAGAACTGCTGAACGTTCTATGAGAGAAAACTCTGTCAGGTGGGCATTGAGTTAGTGTGCATTTAGGCACAGAAGAGGAAAGAACTCTTTGAGTTCTGTGAACTGATGGAAGAATCCACTGAGGGATCTTCACTGGGTTGTTGAACACCCAGAAAGACTCAGAAAGGAGTTTCTTGAGTGAAGGATAAGCTTAGGAGGAATAGCACCAACATGTGCATGAGAAGACTCTGCAGGAGTGCATAAGTTGAAGAATCCTTCAAGGATTCAAGATAAAAGCTCAGGAGTAACAACGTTCTTACATGTGTTGGCGAGGTTCAAGGTAAAAGGATCTTGTAGATGAAGAGAAGAATACAAAGGTTGAAGCCTTTGGGAAACTTGGAGTTCTTCCAAGCATAGGAAGAAAGTGCGCAAGCCCAGGAGGAGCAGCAGCAGCTGTCAGATCGACGAATAAAAAGAAACCTGGACCATTGAGGAGTTTATGTCCAGGAGGAGTTCAGGAGGAGCCTACAGAAGGAGGAGACCGACGGCCATCGGATCTCACTTAGAAATCCCGTAAGTCGTTGGATCGGGAGGAGTTGTGTGGGGTTATCCTCTGGAGAAAATGTGCACGAAGAAAAAGGATCTGGGCCATCAGATCTGGAGCAGAAATCCTGTCAGCTGTCAGATTGGATAGGAGCTTCACGAGGCATAGCCATCAGGATAGTAGTGATCGGGAAATTGGGATTCTCGAGGACAAGAGAATCGAGACATTCCAAGTCTCGAAACACCAGAGCGATCTGGATCGTCCGTTAGCAAAGGCACATGGTGGAGATCGAGCAACCATCAGTGCTTTGGCCATCGGAAAATTGGAGTGTTAATCTAGAGCATCCATTTGAGAAGGATGCGTGGCAGTAATCAAGCGCCAACGGGGAAAGCTCAACAGGAGGGCTTCATCGAAG
>JASDQU010306415.1:223390-237241 GCA_032191745.1 Picea mariana | reverse complement strand
ATGATTTTATGAGGCTAGCAGAGATTTGGTTAAAGGTTCCTGCTTAGACAGAAAGGGATCGGAATATCATACCCTCTGTAGAATTCATTTACTGCTGCAAGTGTGCTAGCCAGAGGTTCGGTTAAGGGGTTCCTGCTCAGACAGGAAGGGATCCAAATACCTTAACTTCTATAGATTTCATTTACTTCTGCAAGTGTGCTAGCCAGGGATTTGGTTAAAGGGTTCCTTCTCAGACAGGAAGGAACCACGACACCTTGTCTTCTGTAGAATTCATTTACCTCTGCAAGTGTGTTAGCCAGAAACTGGGTTAGGGATCCCTGCTTAGAAAGGAAGGAATTAGACTACCCTGTTCTCTGTAGACCTCAATCTCACAAGTGTGCTAAAACAGAAATAAGGCTCAAGGATCCTGCTCATAAAGAAAGGAACTAGATGGCTTTATTATTTGTTAGATAGAGTTAATTGTTTCCTGCATTACTGTTTTCATGAAAGAGTGTTAGTACTGAGTCTCTTTTTGAGAGTAAGGGTCATGTTCTCTGATTGCAGAATAGTTGTTCTTTCCCATTGCAGTGTTATCTTAATGTAATCTAGGATTCTTAGATTGAACTTTAAAGAATTGCAATAGGGGAATTGCCTTCCTGTGATTTAATTCAGAGCTTCAGTTCATTCAAGCAAGTATAGATAGTATAAATTTCTTTACTACAACACTAAGTTGCTTTTGGAATTGAGCATATACAGTGCATGGCTATCTTTGAAATAAAAGACTTCCCTGGGTTGATAATTTATGTATCACATGATTGTTTAAATTAATTAAGCAATTATAGTGACCAACAAGCTCTAGCCTCTAGTAAAGGTAAGAATAAGTTCAAGTTTTAGATCTAAAAGATTTGTGCCCCGTGGAAGAAAATAAGTGAAAATTTTTACTTCTAATGTATGGATTTAGGTATTCTTGATTGTCTTAGCTTAAAAACTAGAGCATTGTTAGATAAAAGAAAGTTTGATATGAATATAAATAGTGAAAGATATGTTATGCCTATGCATATAAAGAGTTTTTGGACTAACCAATGGATGCAGGACCCTACAAAGAAACTTTTACAAGATAGCCCTTATGATCCTAGCACGTAGTACAAAAAGAATTGGGGATCATTGAAGAGAAAGAGAGGATTAACTCTTTGCTACAATTGTAGAAGACCAGGACATCTTGCTAAGGAATGCCCTGGGAGAAACCCTAGCTACTTCTGTTGTAGAGCTATGCACCATGAAGTATTGGATTGCCCTAGAATGATTTCTAGACTTGAAAAGATGAATATGGAACAAGCAAACTCTGAAGGAGATCAAAAGACTAAAATTATAGAAGAACCCTAGAAAGAATCAGAGATCATGTTATTGAAAATAAAAGAAACCCTAGATGACCATAAGGATTTCAGTTTGTTAGAGATCTTCAAAGAAAAGGGGAAAATTGATGTAAGAATAGGAGACTTTGACATTGACTGTGCTCTGGATGAGGGAACACCAATGAACATTATGATAGAAAGCACTTGGGAAACCTTCGGAAGGCCTACTCTGGTCCCTTCACTAGGAACCATCGGATTGTTTAAAGGAAAAATGGTAACCCTATGTGGAAGAATTACCTAGATAGCTATGAGTACCCATGGAACTTCGACAGAGGAAGAATTTGAAGTTATTAAATTTATTGACGAACACACCCCATTTCTAGCTTTGTTAGGCAGGATCTGGATTGAAAAATACCAGATCTGGAGAATAGAAGAAAAGGACGCTCTAGAACAGAAGAAGCAAGAACTCATGGAATTTATGTCTAGAAGGATCTCCTACTTGATGCAAGAAAAAGAGGATAGACCTAAGACATTGAACACCAGGGGATTTGGTATTGAAGTTATAAGAGCATTATAGGAACCACATAAGACCAAAATACCTAATCCATATGATGAAGGAGTATTACCTTTGGATATGAAGAAAGAACCTAAGAAGCGCGAAGTGACTATGTCAAGAGAAGATAAGAATCAGAATGACAAAAGGATGACCAAGACAAAGATTACTAGGAAAAAGGCTAGGAAGCTAAGTAAGAAGAGGGCCAACATTGTAAGTTTACAGAAAACTCCAGAGGAAACTTCGTAGAAGGAAAAATCACAGGAATCAAGCTTCACCGGGATATTAGAACAACGACCTATGGCATTTCGCCATGGCACAAAAATATAGCCATTGGAAGCCAATATAACTGTTCGAATTCCAATCTAAATGGGTCGAAACACATTTATGAATCACCATTATATTGTTAGATCATGCCATATGGATAGAACATTAGTTAATGCAGCCTCTTATCCATTCCAAGCTGACCATTGCTAAGTTTCCATACTTAGTTCGTCGCACCATGCATCAAAAATACTTTTTCTAAATGAGAATTTGAGCCCGAAACTTGAGATTACTTCACCCTGTGATCATTGCCTTATTCCCATACTTCTCATCGTAGTCTCTGAATTCATTTTCACACCTGAGCTAGTGGACCCAAGCTTGTATGTCAGATGAGCTCAACGTTGTTGAGAAAGTAGTTGAAGAAGTTTTGATTGACTTAATGGCTGAGACAGTCATGTCAGAAAGAAGGATGTCTACAGGTGTGCAAGAATCATCACTAGGAGGAGTCCAAGCTTCTCCCTCCACTACTTGTGGAGCAGGACCTTCCAGAACCATGACCGAGATAAGAACAAATCACAAAGACGATATTGCAAACGACAAGTTGATCCCATGCATTATGCCATTTTACATACCACCTTTGACGACAGTATTAACTGTGACAGTGTACCCAAAGACTTTGAGTACACCTTGATCACTGCATATCTTCTGAAAGGGGTGTGCGTAGTATGNCAAAGGCGATATTGCAAACGACAAGTTGATCCCATGCATTATGCCATTTTACATACCACCTTTGACGACAGTATTAACTGTGACAGTGTACCCAAAGACTTTGAGTACACCTTGATCACTGCATATCTTCTGAAAGGGGTGTGCGTAGTATGTGCTGACCAAGATAAGCTCGCAACATTGAAATTTAATGATTTTAACCTTGGAGATCGCAAAACCTACAATATGCTAGCTCCACACAAGTACTTAACCAAGACCAAAGGCAGAAATCCTAAGATTGTCCCACAGTCATGGACCAAGAACCTCATGCAGTCCACACTACTCAACATAATGAATATCCCTCACATCGGTAGACACCAAGAAGTCAACGCATGTGTCAAGTTGTTGTTGTCTTACTACCACGATGGATACTTATGGTTGGACCGCTGGATCATTGTGGATTCGACTCTAATCAATCAGATCACATGGATTAGCATGCAAGGCCCTGACCCATAAGACTTTTACTTAGGAAAGACCTTAGACCAGGCACTAGCACAGTGGATAAAAGAAACTTATGGTGATGTAGAGAAGGGTACGTGAGGCTACAAGGTAGCCTCTATCCAGAGTGGCGTAGTGGGCGTTTCCTGACAGTTGATCACGGGCAAGTTAGTTCATAATAACATACCAACATAGGTGACTGGATTAGTTGACCTCGTAGGGAAGTGCATCGAGGGACTACAGATGAATTGGGCATAGTCCACTTTAGTTGGTTTCTCATACTCATCGCTTGGGAACTTCTAGAGGGAGCCACTTTTCCAAATATCGAACCTTTCGAGCCACTAGCCATGAAGTTTTGTACACTGTGGTACTCTAGCGACATGAACAAGAAGTGGCAGTCCAATGTTGTCTTCCACACCTATTTCAACCAACTGAAGAATGAAATTCAGTCTACACCATGAATCACCTCAAATGTACTTCATAGGTTTAGAACTTTGATGAAATTTAGTGTGGAGCGCCACTTCACCTATATTACAGTGCATGGTGATGAGCATAAACAACAGCTCCAATCCTCTTACAAGCTGACAAAAGATGACTTGGAGGAGATTACCAAGGAATGGTTGGTGGACCTCCTTGTTGCAGTGGACCCCGCAGACATGTCTGACGAGGAAAGCCCTGAAGCTATGTCGGATACACCTGGGCCAAGCAAGACTAAGAAGGATGATGAAGTTGAAGATATCCCTAGCACGTCCATGAAGACTACTTCGATCTCACCTGTGCAGGGAGGTGATGGTGACGAGCTAGGCGACACTGAAGTTAAGCAAAACAGAGGTGACGTTACTCCACCTAGAGAGGAGGAGGATCCCTCCATGAAAAGAAAGATTACACCACCAAAACCTTCCTCCCAAAAGAAAGCTAAGGCCACCTGGACCACGCTTAAAACTACTCTTACCCTAGATGACTTTGACTTCTTAATTGATGCGCTGAATGATGTTTCACTAGAGCTCGCAGAAAATCAAGAAGCAAAGTAGGAGGAGATATTCAACTGAATCAAGGGAGAACTCCAAGAAGTGCAGCAGGCACTCCAATCCAGCCGAGCAGTGTCTATAGCACCCTTGATAAGTAGAACATCAGGAATAGTCAATGATCCCACTCATCTACACCAGATCACTGATCAAGTTGAATCTCACCTTCGACGAGCTCAAGAATACATAGCACAAGCCACCCAGGCTTTGATGCAAGCATAGAAACCAATTCTAGAACAATAGAGTGAGGAAGAATGGGAAAATATTACCCTAAAATTGAAGTGGGATGAGAAAAAGGCACAGTTTCTAGTAGAGCAACTTGAAGTACAGGAAAGGGTTCACAATGCACTTCACTCTGTGATGGTCATAGAAATAAATATGGAAGATTGTCTCCCACAGCAAGTGACCCAACTAGAAGAAGTAATCCAGCAAATCCAACAATGCATCACATATCTAGAGCTCCACACCGTGCTTGAGACCCCCAAAGAAATAAGATATCTAAGAGAGGTCACTGCTCAAAGCGTAGTTGGACGATTAAAAACCTTTTCCCTGGAATGAAAGCAGTTGAGCGCTAGAAGTGCCCGGAATTATGAAACCCTCACAGAGAATCCATAATTGTAGACATTAGAGGCATATCTCCAAGAAGAAAAGCAGCATGCAGACACACTACATGGACAAATAAATAATTTGACCCCAGTCAAAATAATGAAGAGGTTCGCAGAACAATTCACAACCCAACAACATGTACATATGATGCAAAGTGAAGTGATGGAAGTTTCCCAACAACTTTAGCCAATCCAAGAAAAGGCATGCTAACTCTTTGCTAAACTTGAAAGCCAGGGAGCTGAACTTGAATAGGTTGTCATCACTGCAAAACAACAGCTGAAAAGACCACTCAATGACACAGTGATCCAGGAATTCACTGAACAAGAGGTTGTCGCACTGTAGTAGGTCAAAGTAGCTCAAGCCCAGATCAAGGCATTCAAGGTGGAATTGATTAGACCCGAGTTACTCGGGATGAGTCACAAGTGAGTGTTGGGGGCCTGTTGGCCCTTAATCAAGTTTTGAAGAATACTTGGTCATATTTGACCATTTTTGGGACTACGATAGCTTGCCAAAGATGGAGCGCAATGTGAAGTGGAAATTAGGGAAAATAGACCTATTTTTGGGTCCCTTTAGGGTTTTGGGTTGATGTAATGGGAAAGGGATATCAGCCCATGGGTTAACCCATTCTTACACCCATTTTGTAATCTATAAATAGATACTTAGGCAATGTAGAGAGGGAAACAGAGAGGGAGGGAGAGAGAGGGAAACAGAGAGGGAGGGTAGAGAGAGGGAGAATGAGAGGAATGGGGGGAGAGAAAGGAAGACATAGAAGATGAGGTAGAGACAGCGAGAGAGAGAGGAAGGGGGGGAGACAAAGGGAGACAGAGTGTAATGTCCCCTTCCAAATAGGATCTCCAGAGAGGAGGCTTAATGGTCTAAACATCCTTGTTAGACTATAGCTAGATCGATACAAGAGTAAACAGGGTTACTAGAGGTCACTTCAGCTGAGGGTGTTATAATTAAAAAGTGGCGTTGAGCTAAAAGTGAATAAAATCACTTTTAAGTCAAAGTGAGCTAAAAATAGAACATACAAGCTAAAAATAGTTCAACAATGAATTAGGGTTTGGGGAATCTCTAAAGAAAAGGTAAAGTGACCTAATTCATCATTATCAATAATTTGACTTGTCATTGAGGAGAGAGGCACATCTAAGGAGAGAGAGCTCTATGGATTCCAGGAGGAATACACCCAATGGTTGATTTTGGTGTTCAGAGACACACCCTAGTAACCAGGGAGATCACATAGATATTCCATAGATCTTTAGCAACAGTTACATAGGTTGCAACAACAAGGGAACACTTATTTATGGTGAGGGCACAACTTCTAAGGAGGTTTAGTGAGTCGATTTGTCTCATCCAAGGAGAATCTAAATATTCCCTTTTGACCCAATTTAGAGGAGGGAAAGGTGCATCTATTGCTTGGTTTCACATCAACTTCCGATGGATAAATCATCTTGGGTGCATTACTCTTCCATTGATGGTGTGGAAGTTGGGGAGGACACATTTGGGATTCCCGAGATATCATCAAATAATATCCATAGAAATCCTTCTAACCCATTTCAGAGGAGCCTAGGGTGCTCAGTTAGAGAACCTTGTCATCTGATTCTGATGGAGGAATCACCACGGAGCAGTTTCCAATAGAAATTGGGGTGTATTTCCCCAGGGGAGATCTATCTAGGATTCATACATATCATCAAAGGGTCGATATTCAATTGGTCAGCTACCAACGGTGCGTAGGAGGTCAAGGAACACTATTTGAGATAGATTCTAGGAAGATATGAGGACTTTAGCCAACAAGGTGAACTTTCCAGACTTGCAGCAGTTGTCGTAGCTTGCAACAGATTCTATAGCTCATCCATTGATCCAAAAAATTTCTTCTATTATCGGGTATCATTGTTTCAGTTTGCTTATTGTATTTCGGCTAAGATTTATTTGAATCTAATCTATCCAAGAGATATATTTTATTCAGCCACATACGACACTATAATCGACATAATTACCATAATACATGATTTGTAGTATATTGTGTCATTTACTTTCTGTATGCTTTATCATATGTTGTAAACACTTATTTATCTACACAAACATGTGAAAAAACCAAGAATGTTAAAACCCATAGCTTAAATGAATCCAAAAACCCCTAGTGTATCAGATCAAATAGCAGACATAGCAGATTAACAACATTTCCTAGACTAGCCTTATCTAGGATATTACAGTGGTATCAGAGCTTTATTCCTACTAGCCTATGACTAAATGCGATGTGTTCATAAGGTGACCCATAGGGTCATGAGAACGTAGGTGAGCAATACATCAATTACAACAAACATAGGGAGAGGATACCTAGACCAAAATTTGCCCCTTTTCCTCCTAGTTTAGAGGAAGAGGAAGAGGCACATAGGGAAGCAGAGAGAAGGGAAGAACATGAGGCAGAGTGTGAGGTTGCGAGGATGTTGGGAGACAGATATGAGAGACCATAGGGCAATGGAAAGACCCCCATGGAACCATAGAAATCCTTCATGTAGGTACTCAACAATCTGGTAGTCAGTCAATAGACCATGAATCAATCTTTAACGTAGATGGATGATAGATTGGCTATAGTGGGCACTCAGGGAACATGAGCCCCACATCTAGTGTAGGGTAACTCAGGGGAGAAAAATATACCCCATTCACCTACTCACACATACACCTCTTTGAGTAGGATTCCTAGGCCATTGTTCCCTAGTTTACATAGGGCGCCCCCAACAACAACACAACAGCCAATAACAAAGAGGCCACCCACTCAGGTAAAGGAAATTGCATAGTACAAGAGTGAGTATGTAAAATTGGTACATGAATTCCATAAGGACATGACCTTGGTCTAATACTGTGAGCTAAAAATCAGAAACCTCCCTAGAGAGCTTCAAAGAGGAGGACAAAAACAACAACAGGGGAATAACCTAGATTTCATCTGGAAAGTTGGTAAACTCACCATACCAGTTTTTGAAGGATCATCCAAATGTGCTGCCAGAGCTTGGGTACAAAATCTAGACATGTACTGCAAGCTCAAACAAGTGACTGATACAGAGGCCATTAGTTTCACTACCTATTAACGGGCGAAAATGAACGCTCGTCAACTAGAGGAGTGGATCCGGTCTGGGGTTGTCTAAATAACCCAAGCCATTTGGGATGATCTACCCCAACGGGTTTAGCGGCTCTGTTGGCTTATCTAAGTCCTAGGAAAATAAAAGAAAACTAAACTAAAGAAACTAATCTAAGTGGAAAAAGAAACTACAACGAACTATATACAAATCTAAAATATATATATATACAGTTTACGGTCTAATATTATACAATAATAATTATATGAAATTAAATGTTCAACTATCAACAGAATTAAATCTCAATCACAAATGTACAGCATTTACAAAATACAAATTTGGATCTAAATTTGCAAAAATCATTGGTAAAATGCCTTATGACAGCGAAACCATTATTTTTTATTTTTCATATCTTTTCTGTGAAAAAAGAGAAATAAAAACTAACTAAGCTAAGAAATTAAGATAACAATCTGTACTAATAAACTGAGCTATATATCTATCTAAAGCTACTAAGAATTCTCGAATTTATTAACTATGAAATAACAAACTAACCTGAAGTAACGCTTCCTATTTGTCCTGTGCTCAGTACTTGATTTAGCTATTTGATGGGAGGAAAACTGCACCAGATTCTCCACAAGATTCTTGTAAACAAGAAGCAGCAGTGCTCTTTGAATACAGATGATAGAACAAACAAGACATAAAATGACAACAATCTTAAAATTTACAAATCATCACAGCTAGATAAATCCCTGTGCGAAGATCTATACAGAACAGTTCATTTAATTAAGAAGAAAAACCTTCTGTTAATTAAATTCAAACAGAGTGATTGCTGTACTAAAAATAAGATACATAAGATATGGACAGAATTTAAATCACAACGCATTAACCTGTAACAAGTCTTGATATCTAAAGTAGTCAATAACTTGATCACAAATTAAAATGCACAAAACCTGAACGAAAGTATGATAAATTGAAAGCTAAAGCTATTACAAAAGATCCACTTCCATTTGAGCTTGTATCATCATAAATCCATAGTCTTTTGTTCTCCCAACAGTGATGGGTCCATTACAAAAATTAATGAGTATAAAAAGGCCACAGGGTAAAACATCCCTGTGGGAATTATCAAAAACTGTTTACAAAAAAATCTGGGAACAATCTCCCAAGTCTCTATTTCTGCCTATGACTAACAACTTAAAACAAAACTATATCACAAAAAGCATGTTCTAAACTTCCACAGCACATCCAATTTGCCATTGAAATTCGTAGGTACCTGTAGGTGGACAAGAATACACAAGTTTAGATAATGTTTTATTTGTAAAATTAACAAAAATCTAAATTTTAAGACTAGCTACAGAATCTCACGATTCTGTAGCTGGTCTTATTTGCAAACAGAACTGTTTTAAATCAATCCAAATGATAACAAAAATGTATTCGACCTATTAAACCAATCTTTAATTACTAATTGAAAACAAAGCAAATCATTCATGCCAAAACAAACCAAAACTTTTATGCCAATTTGAAACAAACGAAATCATGTTCAATTAACCGAATGGTAACATGGATATATGTGATCTGTCAACCAACTTTTTGTTACCAATTCGAAGAAAACATAATCGTCTTGATAATTGAAAACCAACGAAATCATTTTTATGAATCAATTTTAATCAACATAGACTATAATCAATCAAACAAATCTTTTACTCAACACAAATGCCATAGTTTATGTCAATTCAGAACTTAACAAAATCGTTGTTGAATCAAATCAAAACTAACATAATCATTTTTTAATTCAAACCAAACAGAACGGAATCAAACTAACTCAGAGCCGACACAACCCAAGAACAATAAAATCTTATTAATCCAAAACATAGCTATATTTGATTTTAGCAAACAAATCTTCAATGCAAACAAAATAGTTTATACTAATCCAAAACGAAATCTTTTATACTAATTCAAATAAAAACGAAATCATTCCTGGAAATTCGAAGTAAACAAAACGGTTTCTGAATCTATTAAAACAAACAGAACTAATTGAGAACAAACATAATTGGCTATGCTAGTTCAAACCAAATCATTCAAAATCGATGTTGAAATAATCATACCTGGGGTGTAGAAAAAACGTTTCAGTCAGGATAACTTTAAGTTGAAAAAGGTCGTAGCTACATTGACATTTCTAAAGACAATTGAACCCGTAGACTTTTGCTTCTTCTCGTTGGCTTGTAGCTTGTCTCTTTCTTTTGACAGCATAGTGACCTGTTCGTCCAATGATTTAGTTTTTGATTGCAACAGAGGAACATCCATGTAGTAACGTTCAAGCCAAGAATTGCATTGAGTACACGCTAGTTGATCGGGCCAAGTCACTACAGGTGAGGGTTCTCTTAGGTTACCAGGGTTTCCATTGTGAAACTTAATTCTTGGGAAGTTAAGATCATCCTTGAGGCATGGGGGTAGGTTGGAAACATATTCATAGGGTTCTACAGAACAGAGACCATGAGAGTAAGGGTATTCCTCGACCAAGAAGCGTTCAATCTCAGAGTCTGAATCCTCGCTCAAGACAATAGGCTTCTGGTCAGTTCTCTGTTTGGGCTTGTTCTGATCACATCGAGATATCCATTGTGCATTCTTCTTTCCCTTACTATTGGCATCAGTATTACCCTTGCCTTTCTTCCTTACAGGCCTTTTGACAGTTTGTGTATTTTCTTTAGAACACGGGTCGACCATAGTATCAGGTAGGTCAATGTTGGGGTAGTTCGAGGGTTTGACAGGGGGTAGAAGGGTAGGAGGTGGCACAATAGGCCCAACTAGGGTTTCAGTGACCACAGTCTTATCCACTTGAACACACTCAGGGGTGGCAAAGCCATTCCTTGATAGGAAGGCTTGCCAACAGTCACCACTAAGCTTCAAACAATGAACGATAATGATTTTGATCAAGCAGTGATAGAAAAGGCTGCTATCAACCTTCTCACGCTTAAATCGTTTGGACATTTTGTTAACACTGCGTAGGAGATCATGCGGCATATTCAGAGGGTAGTATATAAAATTCATAAGAAACCTGAGATGATAAAGAAACACTAACCCATAATGACCTTCGCAAGTTACGAATTGTTTAACAATTGTTAATAGATCATGCCATCTGGTTTTGAGGGTAGTGACAGGCATACCTCTATCACAACTAACAATTTTCCTTGATGTGAATAAGAGCGACCATGGCAGCTCATCCACTTTTGAATTCTTAAACCACCTCTTCCCTTTAGTTGGTAAGCCTATAGCTAAGCTGAGGAATTCCTCATTTAGCTCGAGTTTTATGTCTCTGACCTTAGCCCTGCATCCGTTGAAGGTGAGGGAAAACAGTTCGACAACCGAAAGGTTGAAACCCTCAAATTTTTGGATAAAAATCAACCAGCCACTATTCTCCAGATCCTCACGAACATTGTCAAATAGCAGGAGGGTTTGGATGCCATTAGGTTCTATGCACACCACAGGTGCCATAGGAGAGAGTACACAATGACCAGGGTAAACGGACTGGGGTTTGGACAGGGTATACGCAAGACCGCAAGCTCACATATTTCCCCAAAAGAACAGAGGTAACCCAAGATAGAAGGCAGGCATTAATGCCTAAGTGTGAGAGGGTGGTGGAACGAAACAGACCCATGCAAAACATTCATATCAACTGTACAATCGAAGGTTCTATGGTGATTGACTATTGGTGTGTGTTAAAAGTAATGTGAATCAAACAACTATTGAAAACTATGATAAGTCAAATATTTGCACAACAATAGTGTTTGCATGATTTAAAACAAAACAATATTTCAAATATAGCACCAAAGATTTGACCATAAAACTTATGCTTTGTATGAAACCATTGCACTAAGGGTATGATCACAATGCTAATGTGTTGTTATGAAACCATTTCACCAAAGAATTTGATCATCAAACCACCATTGCATCAAGGACTCAATCACAATCACTAGAATACCATTGCATCACAATCTTGCAAAATGAGGTCATATTAACATAAAATGTAAAGTGGGTAAAAATTTGGTATCTCACCAACTGTGTGACCATCATTGAGTGAAATGAACACATAAACAAGAGTAACCATAATAATCCAGTGGCGATTTTAATGCTATTGACACGACTTCGAACCAAGGTTTTCACGCTTGCAGTCGTGAAAACGAAAACAAATGGCAGGTGTGCTAATGAGAAAGATAATAATGTTGTTTTATTCAAAATATTGTGATGAGAATCAAGGGTTCCAAAACACTTGTGTAGGCAGCTTATAAAGATAGGATAAAAATGCGAAATGGCTTCCAACACTACCCTACACTTGGAGGGTGAGGCATATGAGTGGTGGCATCATGGATTGGTGACATTGGGTGACAGTCACATCAATCCTACAGGGAGTTCACAGAGAGAATGATGGATAGGTTTGACAGGAGGGATCGAGAGATCCACTTCAGGGATCTAGCCTAGTTGAGACAAAATGATAGAACAGAGGCATTCATCACAAAGTTTTAGCTGGTAGGAGTAGTAGTGAAAGATATCTCAGAGCCCAGGTTGATTATGTTATTCATAGAGGGGATCACAAAACCCTTGAGAGGATGGGTGAAGGCATATAAACCTCACACCTTGTAGGATTCCATCTTACACACTTGATATTTGGAAGACTCGGCTCTTAATACTAAACCCTTTTCCAAACCCTTTGTACCATAGAGGGACCAAGACAGGAAGCCATTCCAGAGATAGTGGAAGGGAAAGGAGAAGTTGGATGATGAGACAAAGTGATAGATTATAAGGAAGAAGCCCTACTTCACTTGCAAGGACCCTTGAGTCCTAGGCCACAGGTGCATGGTCAAGAGAGAGATCCATTATATTGAGGTGGCAATAGATAATGTAGATAGTGAGGAGTAGGAGCAGGATAGTGGATCCACTAGATCAGATGAGGATCCATCACAAGAAGAGGAGAATCCTCCCCATAGACCACTGACATTGACAGGGACCCAACCACCGGTAGCACCACAACCTCCTGAGTAGGATAACATATGGAAACCAGCAAAGGGAAGAGTCATAGAGACCTTTTCTTGTGTTCCCATGTATGACACCCTCCATATCAGAGGGAATATTTAGGGACAATGGGAAATCGCCTTGATATATGGTGGGCCACCCAAAACTTCATTGATGCTTCATTGGTATCCAGACGGGCACTTTAGACAGAGGAGTTTTTGGGGTTTGATGTTGGAGTAGTAGATGGCCACATAACGGAGTGTCTAGATAGAGTTTCATACTTAGAGATAAAGCTAGATAACT
Source organism: Picea mariana (assembly GCA_032191745.1). Classification (NCBI taxonomy): domain Eukaryota; kingdom Viridiplantae; phylum Streptophyta; class Pinopsida; order Pinales; family Pinaceae; genus Picea; species Picea mariana. Next base: position 223,878 of record JASDQU010306415.1, on the reverse strand, counting down.
ACACTATGAGAGACACATTTTATGTAGTTGACCTATCTGACACAAATGTGGTGTTGGGAGTCTAGTGGTTGATAACCTTGGACAAAATCACTGCCAACTACCAAACCTTGGATATGGGGTTCAAAGATAATGACAGGAAGGGGATTGTTTTGAGGGGCATGTCGATAGGGGCACCTAAGAGAGTTTTGGCCAAGAGGATGGATGGGATCTTCAGACATGGGGAGATAGAATATGTTGCAGAGTGCTTGATCACTACATAGAAGGATTCATAGGGTCGAAAAGAATATTAAAAAAAGATTAGGAACTTGTTGGGATGACATCAACGGGTTTTTGGTTTGATTCCACCAGGGAGACCACCTGATAGGGGGTTCAATCACACCATTGAGTTGGAGGAGGAGGCAAAACCTATGATCACACCACCCTATCATCATCCTAGGAGGTTCAAGGATGAGATAAAGAAATAAATTAAGGAATTGCTAGTGATAGTA